>JAVCKT010000701.1:0-33128 GCA_032273925.1 Rhynchotus rufescens | reverse complement strand
AAACAAAACAAAACAAAACAAAACAAAAAACTCATCTGGTGAGATCCCTAGACATCGACAGGGAAATCTTGACCTTAGTAGAGCTTATATCTACTGCTCTGGTACAAACAAGAATGACAGCTTTAGTTCGCAGCATGCATACTGCTACCAAACTCTTAATACAGGGTTTGCTATATGAATGGGTATGACAATCAACATAGTCACAAGAACTGTTAAACAGGATGTAAGAAGAAAATTCTTAACAATGAGAGTAGCCAAACACTGGAAGAGGTTACCTAGTGAAGCTGCACAACCTCCATCCTTAACCATTTTTAAAGCTCAACAAGAGCTTGAACAAGTGTGTTCTGAGCAGGAGACTGACAAAGATAACTTCCAATTCTTCCAACTAGAACTTTTCTACATTTCAATGAAGTAGACTTGGAAAACTGAGGAAAACATCATTTCAGTAGGATATAATCAACAGGGAAATGCTGTACACGATATAACAGATATCACAGAAAATGCCACTCATCTTTTTCCCACATAAATTGCCCTTTTATAGAGTATGTAAATGTGTGTATTTTTGCAGACTCTTTAGCGATTTTTCTGTAAGTAATTCTTCCCATTATATGCTTTATTATCTCAGGAGTTTAGCCTTTAATTGAATGCTGATAGGGAATTTTGCATATCTTCACTAAACCTCTCTAATTTCCTATTTTTCTAATCATTCTAATACAAAAAAAGAGAAACAGTATTTATAAATCCAGAAGCTATTTTCACCTTTATTAAAGGCTTTCTGAAGCAAGAGCTATTAATATCCACTGAAGTTTTCCACCACCCTTCCAAACATGCTGTTTCCCAGCTGCTTAGTTATAGGAGCTTTGTCTGTCTGCTTCAAAATGTATCTGTCAACAGAATTTCCCGGGTTCCCCAGACAGCATTTATGCTTTTGTTTGTTTGTTTCTTCCAATTCAACCTACAGATTTTTCATGACATACCTTCATTGGCCTCTTCAGTGCTTCCTGAATATCCACACGCTTCCGCATAATCGTCTGGTCTAGTTTGCGTTCAAAAGCCAACAGATCCATGTAGGCCTGGGACTCAGGAACCAGCTCCCGGATCTGAGAAGGAAGCAAGGAATATCCACGCACTGAAAGCAAAGCATCAACCATGTTCTGAAACAATAGTACTGACACCTGCCCAGCCCTCAGACAGAAGACCTACCCCTAAGACTTTATTTCCTAACTCCTGGGGCAGCTCTCAGTGACACAGTACAACCATATGACTGAAAAGCTGGAGTACAGAATTCAAACTAATGAACTCTGGGAGATGCCACGTGGATTCACAAACCCTGGATCACTGTTGATCTTCTCAAGGGAGATTTAGCAGCTTGGGAGCTGTTTATGGCTGTTTTATTTACTGTTTATGGCAATGTGAAGTATTTTACAGTTGTCCTATTTAATCTAAAAAAAGTCTGTTTCTCTCTAGGCTGAGTGTTGCTTTTTTGTTTTTTTAAACAAGTGCTACCTATCTTGAGTCAAAACTGCAGTTTAAGAAGGCAACTTCTGTTAATACATCTTGGCTAAGGTAAACTCCTTACCTTCATGAGTAAGTTTCAACATGATCAACTAAGAATTGTCAGCTTATGATTTGTATTTTGGTTGATGATTGGTATTTTAAAATATTAGCTAGTCTATTAACAAATCCCTTTCTTATTTCTTCTATGCCAGAGAAGTTTGCAGAGGAGGTGACAGGAAATATATTAGGAGAAAGAAAGAGACAGAAGTAAAGAAGACGACCTAAAAATTTGAGCTAAGTTATGGGCAATAATCCCTTATGTCAGAAAAGTCAGTTCACAACTGGGAATAAATCACACAGGCAAACCATAAAAGGAATTATAAGAAATTATAAACAATCTACTGGTGTCCTTGTCTGCTGTTTTTAAGACAATCGCTCTAGCTTTCACCTATATGACTAAAACACCTAACTGTTAGAGGATATCTGCTCTGTAACAATTCAAAGCTGGTTGGCATCCCAGTTTTGCCTTAGAAGTATACAGTTTGAATTCAAAAGACACAAACAAATGTGTGAGAGACTAAGCAAGGAGGAAGAGGCTGAGACAAGTCAGCTTCTCTAGTGTAAGTACCATTTTAGCACCGTATATACATTTTGTATCAATCTCTTACGCTTTACAGAAGAAAGCTCCGATCTTCTCAAAAACTAGTCAGTGGTAGATCAAGATTCATCACTTTTTGTTGTAGAAAGAGCCACTAACACTATTTGTTTCTTGTTGCTGACTCATGGCCACCTGACACCTGATCTTGCAGTACAGGAGGCTACACACTACAATGACCACAGCTGACCACATCTGTTCATCTCATCTG
Organism: Rhynchotus rufescens; assembly: GCA_032273925.1. Lineage (NCBI taxonomy): Eukaryota > Metazoa > Chordata > Aves > Tinamiformes > Tinamidae > Rhynchotus > Rhynchotus rufescens. The sequence goes on along the minus strand of JAVCKT010000701.1, from coordinate 30,765 downwards.
TTGTTCTGTATATAAATTGGTAGGGAGCTCAAAGGGACCCTAGTAAAATCATCTTGGTTTGCTATTATATCCTGCCCATCTACCAGCTGTGGTGTGTACCACGAAAACATAAGAACTACTGTAGTAGGTAATTCAACAATGCATCTATCCTAGTACTGTGCCTCTGCATTTGGCACTGTATTGCAGAGTCTCAGCAGGAAGTGTGAAGCAGTAACTCCTTTTGTTTGTTTTGAATCTGCCATCAGTTTACATCTCCTATCTGTACAGCTAGAGAGAGTCATTCCCTATTTACCTTCTCTGCACAACTCATATACCTACAGTTTTCTCTCATTCATTTCTTTTCTTTTTTTTTCCTAAGGCTGAAAAAGAACAATCAGTCACTTATGTATTTAGACTGATCAAGAATATCAAATTAATATCTAATAATATCAAATATTAAATATTAATATCAAATTAGTATCTTGTTAAATCTTATTTATTCCTTTTGACGTGCTAGAACACTTGCACTATTTGCAGTAGGATTGACACTCTAGGGAAACAGAAATCGGGAAGGCAAATAAATGCTTTGATTTTGTCTCATGAAAATGTGCTGCTTTAGCTAAACTATGATTCTTAACTACTTGCATTCTTCATCAAAGTCTTGGTTCTAGCAGAATAAAAGAATATTAACATTTTAGAGGAAAGCACAAAGACCAAGCATTGCCCTGAGAATCCCAAAAATGTTGCTAGACAGTTGCAGAATAGAGTGAGCTCGGGAATACTTCCACTGCATAGCGAGTGCAAGTCTTTGGATCCAACAGAATACTACACTGCTCCTATCCTGTCCCACAGAACACAGAAGATTCTTCCGTTCCTTCAATAGAATGACTCAATGAGGTTGTACTGCTCTCATTTAAAAATGCAGGACCCAGAGCATCATTTCAGCCATTTACATTTGAGTCACATCACATTCAGTCAGTTCATAAACTCCTAGGCACAAGAAGTTGGCAGCTGGGATCCAACTGGTTCCAGGAATTAATTTCTAGTAAAAACATAAAAACAGCAGTGATGTTGAATAAATGTTTCTATTCTGAACTTAACAATGAGGAAGTTCTCTCCTATCACGTGAGAGCGACAGGGCATTTCCTATTGCTGCTATAAACAAATTGGATGGTAAACCGCATTTAAGAAAGCTAATTACTTTAAAATTAACTAACAAAGACAATGCTGCATGTAAATCCCTGAACTGCAAAGAAGGGCTGCTGGTTAGGAGAGTACTTGGGAGAAGTATTGCATATACTTGCTTATGTTTGTTTTCTTCTGTACGTTTGTGTTATGGCCACGTAGCAGATCTCATATTGTTTCCCAGTCTCCCCTGGGGAGACGTTTAAAGAGGAGAAGTATCATGATGAAGGATTTCTTTTTTTGCATAGTATGCCTTATCTCAAAAAGATAAGCTTATTTTTCAGTTTTCTTCATAGCTAAATGAACATTAGCTGTCTTGATGGCTGTGTGATAAGGATCCGGTCAGCCTTCATAATTCCTTCTTGCTGCATGGTTTGCCCTATCTTAAAGGTTCATAGCTACATGTAAGTTTCATCTCTTTTTCTAAAAAAGTTGTGAGCACACGCACACCAAGCACTGACAAAGTATTTCAAGACTTGACTTCTCCTTTGTGACCATTAGCCATCTTCAAGAACCTACGAAAAGCACCTAATAGCAGCATGTGAACACCTGAGCTTCTGAAATATGCATATTAAGTCTTACTTCAATGTTTAGCAAAGGACATGACAAGAATCTTCTTTTATTTTAATAAACCTATTTTCTGTTTCAGTCATGAAATTATATGGATAATTGGAACTGTCCATCTGGAGTCTCTGGGTTGAGTCTAGGCCTTCCCTGGGTCCAGAAAGACAGTGACATAATGGAAATTAGGGCAGCAGAGACCACCAAGATAACTGGGAGCTGGAGCAGACCATGTACCAGGAGAGGCTATGAGGGATGGATTTGTTCAGCTGTGAGAAGGGCAAGATCTTTTGCTGTGGCCAGTCACCCAATGGGATAGTGAAGACTGAAGTAGACTCTTCATGGAAGGGTACAGTGATAGCATGAGAGACAACAGAAATAAGCTGCAACAGAAGAAATCAACTGAGTGTACGCAAGGTTATTGTTGCTGTTGCTTTTGTTTGGTAGTCAAAATTGGAACAGGTTGCCAAAGGATGTTCTGAGATGTCCATCCTCGGAGATATCCAAAGCCCGACCAGATAATGTGCTGAACATCCTAGTGTGTTATTTAAACCTGCTTTGAGCAGGAGTGGAAAGACATCCATAGTGACCTTTCAATTTACATTTTTCTATTATTCCACACATGTAACAGACTAAATTACACAGTTATTTTTTAATACTATTCAACTAGGAATAGATATTACATAATATATATTACAATTAAAATGTACAATAAATGTATTTAAATTATGTAAAATAGGGGAATACTTGTATTTTGTCTCAAGAGGGGCTCTGAATACATCAACAGAAATGCCATTTTATCCAACATCCTTTAAGTAAGAGGAGCTCTGTGGAAGCCATTAACACCAATGAATATAGAAGTAAAAAAATATAAGAGAGTAGCCATGCAATGCAACAGGGAATGCATCTATCAAGCTGCGCTATTCATTGGGCACATAGTCTTTTCAAAGAGCCAAATACGGTTATATATTTGTAAGACACCATTATTTACAGAGAAGAGCTGGGAAGCCTGATCATTTCTTCTTGGATCAGCAGATTTGTCATGGATAGCTTTAGTCTAGAAACCTGAGGAAGGTTCTTGAACAGCCTTCCAACAGTTACTTGCCCACAATATTTTTAAATACGTTAAGCTGATAAATTACAAAAAAAAAAAGTTGTACATGATGAGATTCATTGTAGTAACAGCACTCTGGATTCCATGAGTAAGAGATCTTTCCAGTCCTAAATATTAGCTAGAAAGAAATACTACAGGGTACCAGAATAGGGAACAATCTTTTGAAAGCAGAAGTTCTAGTAAGACTAAGAAGTCCTGGTGGATGCAAAATGCCCGAAGCGTATGAGTGTAACAGGAAGTGGGAAGTAATTATAAATAAAGGCTTGGTGACCACCAAGACCCTCCGAAATCAACACAGGAATAGTACGGACATTTCCAGAGTGAATGTTTTACTGAGACCTTAGACAAACTGTGGAAGATACAGGAAAGAACCAATATAATTATTCAAATATGACAGAATATTACTTTCAATCACATTATCTGTAACTGAATAAGGCACTTGATAAAGCCCTGTGTGTGCAATTGTGGCTTATGAAACTAGCAAGTTTAGCACAAGAATTGTAAGAAACCAACCAAAGAGACCAAGATGTGTGACTGAGCTGGTTGCAAAGCACTAACCTGCAAGCAGCACAAGAATCTGATCACAGGGGCCAATCTTGTTCCATAATTTGAAAACTGTCTCAGTAACTACTCTCCAAACCAAAGAGGACCCCATTCAGCTAAAGCAATATGCTGCTAAAATAAACTTGGGATGTATTACCAATTTAGAAAAAAAAATCCAGGAAGCATGAGAGACATAAATATATTAAAAAGCATAAAATTATTTTGTTAAGATATAAGACAACTATAAAACACTTCAGAAAAGCGTAGTAAAGTTTGCTGATGGGGCTGCATGGTAGCAGATGAATTGCAATACCAAATAATTACAATAAAATGCACAGTAATCAAGCAATTTTCTACACTGCTGGGTACCAGCAGGATCATGTCTTCTGATGCAAGTGGCCAAAACTGGCCACTGTTGGTAAGCTAATGAAGTAATTCTCACGATGGGCAGCAACAAGAAAACAAATAAGACGCAAGATATAAAATACTTATATGTAAATTCTTGGGCTTAAATACTTTCATCTTAGAATACTAAATCACAATGATTATAATCTGCAAGTGGCAGAGAATAAGGAAATAGGAAATACAGAAGAGGATAGGGCAATATGGAAGTATACCATGGTAAAAGGAAGAAGAAAACAATGGGAACTATTGAAGGTATTTCTACAAGCAGAAAGAATGGAAGTCATATTTACAGCATGGGGATTCTCACCGCTTCTCAGAGAATTCTTCAGAGCATTTGGGAGGTGGCAGGAAAGATTAAAGGAGGAAGCAATAACCCAGCAACACCAGAGCAGCCCAAGAGGCTACTGCAGATCCTGAAACTGTAAGCAGAGAAAGACTGCAGCAGGACTACAGACTGTACAATTACTGTCATGTTTGTCAACAGTATAAGCACTACAAGAATACCAAGATCATGGTGCAAGAAATCTACTGACAAATTTGAGAAAATTCTGAGACAAGGTCTTGAATCATCTCAAGATGATTGTGAACAGGATACCATGCTGTAAAATATAAGGAAATCGTGTTGTGAAATACAAAGCTCCAGGACGTCTAATCATTTATCTCTGCCAATGAGACCATATATACATATATATGTACTTACCTTAATGTTAAGCAAAGCGTTCAATGAATTTCTGTTGAGCCATCAGAGTTACGAAGGGAATTAATCTCATTTGCTGGCTGGTGGTAGGGTAGCTTTAGGGGGAGTTTAAGGGAGCACTGCTGCAAAACTGAGTTGAGGAGGACTGAGTTAGGGACTACTTAGGCAGACTGGACATACATAAATCTATAGGTCTGGATGGGATGCACCCAAGACTTCTGAGGGAACTGGCGGGAGTTGCTGCTCAGCCGCTCTCCATCATCTTTGAGAGGTCATGGAGAACAGGGGAGGTGCCAGAGGACTGGAAGAAACCAACATCACTCCGGTCTTCAAAAAGGGCAAGAGGGAGGAGCCAGGAAACTCCGGGCCAGCAGCCTCACTCCCGTCCCTAGTAAGGTGATGGAGCAGCTCTTCTCTAGGAATGTGAAGGTGATCAGGAATAGCTAGCATGGATTCACCAAGCCATGTCTGATGAACCTGATAGTCTGCTATGATGGAATGACGAAGTGGATGGATGATAGGAGAGCTGTGGATGTTGTCTACCTTGACTTCAGCAAGGCTTTTGACAGCGTCTCCCATAATATCCTCATAGGAAAGCTCTGCAAGTGTGGACTGGACAAGTGGACAGTGAGATGGATTGAGAACTGGCTGGATGGCAGAGCTCAGAGGTTGGTGATAAATGGGGCCGAGTCCAGTTGGAGGCCTGTGGCCAGTTGTGTCCCCTGGGGTCAGTACTAGGCCCAGTGCTGTTCAACCTGTTCATCAATGACTTGGACAAGGGCACTGAGTGCACCCTGAGCAAGTTTGCGGACGATACCAAGCTGGGTGGAGTGGCTGACACTCCTGAGGGATGTGCTACCATCCAGAAGGACCTGGACAGGCTGGAGAGCTGGGCCGAGAGGAACCTCATGAAGTTCCACAAGGACAAGTGCAGGGTCCTCCACCTGGGGAGGAATAACCCCCAGGCACCAGTACAGATTAGGGGTTGACCTGCTGGAGAGCAGCTCCTCGGAGAGGGACCTGAGAGTCCTGGTTGACACCAAGCTACTCATGAGGCAACAGGGCCCTCAAGGCCAAGGAGGGCAATGGGATCCTGGCTGCATCAGAAAGACGTTGCCAGTAGGGTGAGGGAGGAGATCGTGCCCCTCTACTCAGTTCAAGTGAGATCGCATCTGGAGCATGAGGTGCAGCTCTGGGCTCCCCAGGACAAGAGGGATGTGGAGCTTCCAGAGAGGGTCCAGCAGAGAGCAACAAAGATGATTAAGGGACTGGAGCATCTCTTACACACAGAAAAACTAAGTGAGCTGGCGCTGTTTAGCCTGAAGAAGAGATGGTTGAAAGGAGATCTGATTAATATGTATAAATACCTGAAGGATGAATGTAGGGAGGAAGGGGCCAAACTCTTCCCAGTGGTGGCCAGTGACAGGACAAGGGGAAGTGGGTACAAGCTGAAACACAGGCAGTTCCATCTCCATATGAGGAAGAACTTCTTTCCTATGTTGTTGACAGAGCCCTGGAACAGGCTGCCCAGGGAGGTTGTGGAGTCTCCTTCTCTGGAGGTCTTCAAAACCTGCCTGGATGCCACCCTGTGCCACATGCTCTTGCTTGAACAGAGGGGCTGGGACTACATGATCTCTAGAGGTCCCTTCCAACCTTAACCATTCTTTAATTCTGTGATCCTGTGATCATGTGGGGATTCCCACAGATATTTGCTAGTTAGAGAAGTCCTTGCCTGCTCAAGAAAGTCCTTGCCTGCTCAAGAAAGAAGGACTTTCTAACACTGGCAATCAGGTCTCATTTTTAGAGTCTGTGAACCACTGCTACTGTAGCTGAAGTCTTTAGAGAAGCTCCAGATCTGCACATTAATTTGCTCCTGGAGAAACAACATCTCCTTGTCTGTGTAGGGTAGAAAGTTGTAGAACATGTTCCCATGTAATGAAAACCTCAGAGAACTGACAGACCAACATCTCTCGTCACTAATATGCAATAATAATTTTAAGGACTCTTAATTCAAACAAATGTGAACACATTTTTAAAGTGAGAGAAAGAAACAATCTTCTGAAGCAGGAGTTTCCAAGGTCTGTGCTCTCAGTTCTGAAGCATATAACTGCTTTAGCTTCTCAGCTAAGGTCTGAATCAACCTTAAGCTGATTTAAATAATGGGTTTTCAATACCTAGAATGCCTAATAGCTGAAGTTTTGAGAGTAAATACAGTTTTAAAAAGATACAAGTATATCTGGTTAAATCATGTAATCCTTTTGTTACAGCTTGTCAAGACTAGAGCAGTTGAAAACAGGACTATAAAATCGTAGTGTCAGGCAACCCCAATGGCAAAGACTATTTCAAAGACAGGCAGGCATAGTTATGAATAAATTTTATCTGAGAGGATACATTTAATCTATGGTGTTATACTAGTAAGGATTATTCAGGAAGCTAGGGGTTGAAAGACTTTAGCATTACTCAGACTCATGATAGTTAAAAACACATATTCTCTGAAAATATTTGAATTTTAGAACATGTGCTTGGAATGGAGGAAGCATCTATATCCTATAGTACTGCACCCATGATATATTGACTACATCAATGACTGGGGCTAATGTAGTTGAACTGCTTTCAGCATCTGAAGTAATCTCCCACATACTCAAAAAGAGTTAACAAGTCTTACATTGCCTTACAGTGCAAGTCTCTACTACCTCATCTAAATATGCATTCAATCAAAATCTTAAGACCTGCAAGAGCCTTACATAACCTGATAGCTGCCACAAAACCTTCACCTTTATTTTTACAGGTTTTATTAGCTGGGGCAGGAGAAAGAGGAGAAGATAGTTAACAGTGGAAGAAGTGCAGTAAAAGGTAAGGATAAAATTGAGTTATATCTATTTTGTGTCTGTTGTTTTTGAGTGTTAAGCACAACTGTGAATCAACATATAAAAAATTTGTTATATGTTCTGTATGTGACAGATTGTCAATTTGATCCTTCAATTAACACTGACCAACAGACAATGTGTGTGTCAAACTGGATTCTAATGCACACATATGTATGTACATATGGGATACCTAAGAGGTATGATTGCTGTTTTCCTAATTGAAAAGCAATCAGATCCTGTAGATCCTGTTTGCATCTGAAGCAAATATATAAATATAATCCATGAAGCTCAGTCTTCTGAAATAGGATGAGTCCTTTATTTAAAGCACATCACATGAAGCATCCACAAGAGAACAATTCTATTAGCTTTACTTTGAGAAGACTTTCTTCAAGCATACAGACCTCCATTCTAGAAACAGCCGAGTTTATCCAGTCTATGAAGCATTAAACCTTAAACCTTTTGCTCTTAAATTACAGGATTTGTGTAAGACTATTTGAGTCCTTATTTAAACTTATATTCTTACCAAAATTGCTTTGAGGAGATAGTTACAAGCTTCAGAGTGTACAAAGAATCTGGTATGCATTTCATTCTACCACATCACAGCATAAACCAGAACTTAGAAGTCTGGCATTTTGCATATTGAAATAAATAAGGAGAAAGCACTTTGTAATAGGAGAAGGACAAATGAAATAGTGCAAAATCTGCCAGAAAAAATGGCAGAATTACGCAGCTTGGCCTCCATTTTGATGTCCTTCAGAAACAAGGCCAGTTCTTTGTTTTGGCTTTGTTTCAAAGAACACTAGTCTAACTTGCATTTGGTTTCACAAAACCTGTGTCTATTCACACAGTGTCATTGTCAGTTCTGGTCCTTATCTTTATGAAATGGCTTCTGCATATGGACCTTTTAATTTCAGCTGAACAGCTAAAAAGAATAAGTTGCCTCCAGGAACAAAGTCGAGTCTCCATAATCTGGCTTTAAAATTGTGGCAATTTATCATCTGGATATTTGTAATAGCTCTGCTTGCAAAAACAACAATAAAACTTCCAGGCAGAAACTTACTTTTATGCAACTGATTGCAAAATTACAAAATTTTGCACTATAGCTTATTACAATGGTTTCACAGCATTTAAGTGGAACTATATTTCTTTAAAATTTATACTTTTTTTTTTAAGGCAATTTTTAGAAAATAGGTCATATGGATACCAGAAGACATGCTGTTACATATAACAAAATCCCAATTAATATTAAACACAAATGTCCTTGGTAGCATAAAACATAACAATTTTAATCCATTTGTCAGGGAATGAGGCTGCACAGATGAGAATTTCATTATATCACCATACACACATCAAATTATCTTGGAGCTCTTAGTGTTGTCTTTTGGAAGTCTCAGGTGTATACTTAAAAACCGAGATGCATTGTGTGTTAGTATTTGCACAATTGTTGTCTCTGAAAGCATCAAATTTGGATCATCACAGCAGTGGGTCCTTAGAGAATGCTCGCCTCTACTATGGTGTATTTATTTTTCTGTAAAACTGTGGAATTTAAGCCATTCTTGGTGGCTGAATTTAAAATGTCCTGAGAATTCATTTGCATATATACAGTTCACAATTGCTAGCATCAGGAAAGCTACTTCAGTTAAAAAAAAGCATGTTTTCAATAATTGCATATATTTTCAATAATTGCATACATGATTACAACGTACACGATTTCCCAAAATGCATTTAGTACATCTACATCTACACCTATTACATCTACATTTAATACTTTTTAACAGTTAAAAAAAAAAAAAAAGTGGTAGACAAGCTTCCCATACCCATGATCTCTTCAATTAGCATTCACAGAATTTGTACACATGGAGGAGATACACAGCATATGTCATAATCATCAGAATATATTTTAAAGGCAGATTCTTATTCCAGAAAAGACCAGGGTGCATATATGCAACTCCTGATGATCTCTTCGAGACTAAATATTTCATAACGAATACACAATGTGGACGGAGAGGCACAGTACTTGTGAAGATGTATTTAATTTTCCTCTTTAAAGGTGGTCAGCTTTGCCATCTTCACAATACATAAATGACAAATTGAATAAAGAATGATCCCACACTGTTACCCCGTATCCTTTTACCTCTTTTTCATATGAAAGTTTCATTAAACATGTATTAGTTTGTTAACTGATTTATGTTTTTAGAACAACAGACAATATCTCAACCCTGACCACCAGATGAGAAAAAAAAAAATCTAATTGCTCTCACTGTTTAATATGACTTTTTTTTTCTCCTGCTGTGTAATTTCCAATCTAAATATTTTTCTACGAGACCTGACCTTTTGGCCAGTGCATTTATAAAAATACTGCATTCAACAGGAGATATTATTTATTTTTTCAGTTACAGATGGGTTATAAGCTTCCAGAAAGTAGATAGTACCAGTCAAACCAGATATACCTGGTAGGTGAAATTTCATGCATTAGGTTGAAGCAAATAGCCTCAAAATATAATATTATGCTTGATAAAAATACTAGGTCAGCATTTTTAAACACTGCAATAGTCAAATGTGATAGAAAAAAAATCCACCATAGTCTCTAGAGAGGTTCTATTTTGCTGGGGTTCAGGAGAACAAGATTATGACATTTATTTGTTTAGATTTTCAAAAAGACTTTGATAATTATTTTATCATGAGGCAGAGCATAAATATAGGTTATACTTTCATGGAAGACCTTAATGGTATAAGCAGTATAAAAAGAGCAGTAATTTCTTAACATGAAATTCACACAAATTGTGTTGCTTTGTGAAGATATAGCTACATTTAGTGGTTTTCATTTTGAAGAATTTCATTCCTTCAAACCCTAACTTTAATGTATTGTTCCCCTGAACAATAGAGGTTGAGAGTTTGTATTTGAATAAAGAATTGCTCAGAAATGTAGGATGACCTAGATAAAGAGAAAAGAAACCCCACTATGTTTCACATTTGATGAATGAGGAACTGCACAGGGTAAGGGCTTCTCTCTCATTCTGAGGTACTTATAAGTGTGATGTACCACACTTGGACCTTGGCACGTTCAGAGATTTATACGTGAACAGACTTGAAGACCAGACTTGACTGATGTGATCATCCTACCTGACCTTCTATATCCACAAGTGGCAAATTTATTCTCAGAAATAGGATTAATGCCAGAACTTGAAACACATTTCATCTCATTTTGAAAATAGAGATGTGACTTCCCCTGGGAAGCCTGTTCCAGTGTTTAATTGTACTTTCTGCTTGGAAATTTTATGTTATTTCAGATTTGATGATCAGCTTCCCATCATTAGATCATATTATGCCTTTGTCTGACATACTGAAAATCCTCTCCATACACATATTTTCAACGTGTGAGTACCAGGGTATCATGTAATTTTTTGACCTTTTTCAGAGAGGATGAATAGAGAAGGTGATATCAGAAGAGCAGGCCAATTTGTTGCAATCTATGATCAAAAAAAACCCCACATTGCAACATGAAAGGTATGATATGCAGGAATATTTGTCAGGAAATAAAAACAGCACCAGTGGTTTTAAATAAAAATAATAACATAAAAAAAAAAAAAACCCACAGACACCTGAACACTGTGAGGACATCATAAGCAACAAAACTAATACACAGAGATTTTTTTCAGGAATCTCTCAGCAATGGAAAAGAAAAGGGCATTTAAGTTGAATGTTTGGTTGAATAAGTGGTATCCTGTGGATATTCTGAATTCATAGAACCATAGAAGAAAGAGATCTCATGCTTCTGGTGGCAAAAATCTTTTAGGTAATGCTCTTTGAAAGGCATAAGTAAGTTAAAAATATCTTTTTCAAACTACAGAGCAACAATTTCTACAGATGCCTTAACTCAGAAAGACTTACCTGTTTTGAACAGTTCTTAATCTCATTTTTTCATTCTCTTCAACCTTCTGATAGAAAGAGGGCACAAACTCATCTTAAAGTGTGAAGCATTTCCTAGAACATGAAGCATCAATCACATCATAATCATTTGCATCAAATGGAGTTAGATTGAGTCTTTAATAATGGAGACACCATGTTAGCTTCATAATCTAATTTTGAATCCTTCTGGATGAAAGTCATTATCATGATTATTGATTTTTATCCATTTAAAGTGTTTCCTCAAGGGCGTTACACTAATTGACTTTTCTATAGCTACAACTGTATTTTTATGCATTATCAGTCATATTAATAAATAAGCATTACAATTATAATGACTCCAGCTGGGACTACTTTAGTAGTTAAAGGTCATGTATTGTTCAAAATATACATAGTTGAAATGCAGTTTAGCATTAAGAGGATATAATACGCTCCCTTCTAAGGGATAGAACATCCCTCCTATCTCACACCGTTCTTCAAGAAGTAATTCCAAGTCACATTTAAGATGACTCTAAATAAAGGCATAAGGAAAATCATTTTTTATAAATTAGATTTTGTGTGTTCTATGTTGAAGTCTTGAAAAAACTATAATTTCGTGAGTTTTTACTAGACAGAAATAAAACTATCAGAGCAAAGTTAAGCACTTCTTATTCAACCACCCAAAATTCAGGAATGAAATTTATTGCGGACAATATGAGCACAAATGATTCTTGAGCTTCTTACCCTATCTCATCTTAAGTGAATTTTAATTATATTTTTTATATTTTTTTAACTAATGCTTCTGTGGTAGCCCCAGTAACTAAAATCAGAGAGCTGCAATTACAGACCTTTGGTGGATATTTTCCACTTCCAGAAGTCTCATTCGAGCTGATATGTTCACCCACAATGGGTTTATCTTCATATTTTAATGGCAGTGTCATACATGGAGTCATATAATGGCAATGTCCAAATATGAAGTCAATAAATTTATCACAAAACTCTGAAAGGAAATCTGAAACAACTTTTTCTGCTTAATTCAAATCCCCACACTATTATGGTAACTGCAGCAAATTGAAATTGTTTTATGACATGAATTTTAAAGAACAGTAGGAGGAACAATTGTTCTACAGTCTTGGTGTTGGCAGGGTCATATGGAGAGTGTGTTCTGCTTTTTCCAAGCTTCCCTTCAAGGCTTCAAGCACCAATATGGATGGGAAACAGCACAAATCTACAAAAGCCCTGTAACCTGGTCATGCACAGCTAGAGAGCTACAAGACAGAATACAGCTATAAGGCAGTGGCTGAACCTCTGCCAGATAACAGCTTTTTCAGCAAGTCGAGGGAATGAGTTTTAGAGATTGTAGCTAAAAGACTGTGAAAAGCATTATATTTCTATTTAAGTCATTTATTTCTGCAAAACCTAGAGTTTTAAAACCAAATAGGTGAGCTCTGAGGATATGAATGAAAAATGAGTGATTCCAGCTGAAGTCAAAGACAAGCTGGCTTTGTGGAAATGTGGAATTTGCAAAATTGTGAGACAAAGATTATTGTTACCTATTTATAACTGTTGTGTTGGCTTTAAATGTTTGGTGTGTTTGGCTCTTTGTGGAGATATCTGTTTCATATGAGTCCATCTGACACCAGTATGGTTGTAATTACACATATTGTTTAATAAAGTTACTGGTTTTTACATATTGAAGGGCCTCTTGGTGTCACTGATTTTTAAATATACTGTGATGACCTCTCTTCTAAAAAGATATGACTGTATATAAGAATGCTAAATATGAGACCCTAAGATAAATTTGGCTGCTACCTCTAATAATGCCCTGATTTTAGCTACTAAGAGCATTACCTGAGAGACAGGTAAACCTTAGCTGATCTTGGATCTTTTCTTTTGCAATAACAGAGTTTCTATAGAGTGATAATTAAAAGAGGAGATAAGAAATTCAAACCAACATAGTGAGGAATAGTACATACTAAAAAACTAGAATAGCATACACCAACAAACACAGCATGGACACTATAGACACATTTTTTCCATATTTGATCCACCTTACACATTAAAATAAATTGCTTTCTCTTACTATGCTCCTATTAATCACAGTGTCACAATACTGGAAAAAATGTCATCAATACAGTTTAATTCACTGGCTCTCTTGTTTTGACAAATGTATATAGTTTATGTAAGTATAAAGGCACCTGCATTGAAATAACTAAAGGAGATAGAAATGCTTGCAGACATCCGAGTCTATACAAAAAATGACCCCAAAATACATGATTAATCATATTTTCTACTAGCTTCGCCTAGGCCTACCTTACTTTAAAGAGGAAAACATAATATTAGTGAGGGCAGGGTTATGACTTACCTGCTTTATGTTTTCCCATAAGGAAGCAATCTTTCTAGTGCCAAACTGAGATGTGTTGCTAGTGATCTGATGACAGTGTCCCAGTTAGGCTACAGAACTATTATCTTTGGATAAGTGGCCATGACTTGCAGTGTGGCTATGCCACTATTTCTGAAGAAAAATACAACAATTCTTTTCTGCTGGACTATAACAAAGGTAAATGGACTTGAGTGGGTGTGCTGTCCAATGAATAGCTCATGGAAATCCTTAGAAAGTTTTGGACATGGAATAAAACCAAGAAAAGTTATTCTTGCTCAGCAAGTTGTGTTTCTTGGAAGTAAACCTGCAAGGCTAAGCATTATGGGCTACAATACATAACAAAAGCTGAAATGAGAGATAGTTATGCTTGAGCATCAGCAAAAGGTAACTGTGACATTAAGTTAATAAGTTTGAAACACTAGGAACATACAATTGTTGCGAATTCCCATTATGGAGATGTATTATTATTAGGTTCTGCTGTTGCCTCAGTAAAGGAAAACACATAAAGTACAAATCAGTGGGCGCAAAGGTTAGGATAGAATCTTAAGATCTCAGTTTTCCAAACAAAGCCACAAATCACTTTCTTTGCTTGGGAAGGCAGATGCACCATTTTGAGGAGCCCCAAGAAAGAGGATTTGGAGCACACATCTTGCTGTTTTAGTCTTTGCAGCCGAACTGGAGGAACTTACTTTGTGCCAATAGGCATTGCTAACAACTCACTCCACTTCTCTGCCAATATGGCAATTTGCATAGCATTACCCAGAATGCCTCACATGGTGCCTTTGCTTTGAAAACAGATTTAATTGAGCCTTGCTGAGCTGCATTAATGTGTCTGTTTAAATTGAGCAAATCTAATTAGCTCGCATGAAAGTTATGCCACCTCTGGTGCAGCAAAGCTAATGCAATTAAAGTCAGCCAGATGTATTGAGTATTGTAAACATGCAGTCTGACTGGTGGAGAATAGTTCAGCATTCATCAGAGACTGGACAGTTTTGTAACATATTAACTACAGCTGCACTCTCTACAGTACACAAGTATATATTGTGCTGTGTATATGACTATTTTTAAATGTCAAGGATTCTGCAACCTACAACACTATATACATAATAAGATCAAACAATGTCTGTGCAAACCCAAGTCCACTACTTCACTTTAAAGAAGCTGGTTTTACTGGAAATAACTTCTAAAGTCTTCTACTATGCATATTTATGGTATTGACTATCCTTGACTATTTATACCAGATTTCTAATGAAGTTTGAACAGGACAGTGGTTGGAATAACTGGTGTAACTCCGAGATGCTCTTATAAAACCATACCATTCAGTTAAAATGTTTCTTATTTGAATATCAACAATTATATTTATTGCAAACTCCTTGGATAAAATATCATGTTCTAGTTAAATGTTGTTTATAAACAAGATTGTGCTTGAGATGTTCAGATGATTTCTTGCACCGTTTTTTTTTTTTTTTTAATGCTGATCTTGGTATCTAGTTTTGGGGAAAGACAGGATTAAAAATACCTGAAAGTCAAAAGTTGCTCTGCCAATATAGACACTTACCTGATATTACATATAAAGTTTCAAGTTTTGCTTTTGCTTTGAAAGCCTTATTTAGGTGAGGTAACATAGTTACATACAGGGTTGGCTGAGTGTCTTCTATGCAGTTATTCATTGCTTTTGCTTTGCATTTCCTTCCTAGAAGAATATCAAAATGGCTGAACAGAAATTAACTTTCCCTCTTTTAATCAATAAACAACTTCTTCGTCATTCATTCAACTGTGCTATAATTGCTGCTAAAGGTAATAAAGTCTGATATTTCACACTTTAGAAAAGATAATTAGCAGAAAAGAAGGGAGCTTGCATTCTCTTTATTCTTTTTTAGATCCTGACCATGTCACTTTTTAACTTTTCAGCTTTCCTAGCTATAAAAAGGACAAAGCAATACCTCAAGAAATAATGAGTTTGGGATTTTTTTCTCAAAGATGTCTCTGAGGCATATAAACAATATAGAATGAAAGAAATGGGTATAAACTGCGTTATTCAGAAGTAGTGGGTTAATCATAGATTAGAAAAAAATATCAAGGAATAAAACTTCATGAGTATATATTTTAAAAAATGACATTTTAAGAAACGGAAAATAAAAACAGCAAAGATAGGACACTTTATTAAGGATTTTCATTTTTTAAAAAATAATAACTTTTACACTTAAAGAAGAAAATCATCTTAAATACATCCAAGAAAAAGTCTCCTGCATTTATCTGTGTGCCTCTAATTCTCGACATTCTCTTCTCTGAGGATTTCTAAAGGTAATATGGCAGCAAAAACCCTTTCAAGTGATTCTTTAACTGGATATTTAGTTCATGCTATAAAATACTATTTAATATATACTGTCTTTAAAAGCATTTCCCAGAATACTCACTATAGAAAGAAAAGAGCATGATAAGGATTTGCTTAATATATCCTTTCTTTCTGTGTTGTTGTTTCTGATGTTTGCTGGAAAACAGCTCAGAAGCCACTCAATACTTTGTCCCCAAATTCACTATTTTTTACCCTACACTGGTATGCCCTCCTTCGACCTACAGCCACTTTCAAGGCAAGTTCAGAGTATCAGAACAGTATTTCCAGCATTCCTAAACTGAGAATATTGTTGAGTTACTTTCCTTGCACCTTTGTTTAACCCAGATCAAGATATGGCGTGAAGTGAAGTAAGGTCAGCAAGAAGTGGCTTCCTTGAATCAGATAGTGTAACAAAGAATGTATTATGCAGTGTGGTTTGGTTGAAGGAAACTGGCAGTGGAGGAGAGGTTGGGCTGGTTGTTTGGTTTCTCAGCTGCTGAGCATAGCACAGGTTCCTTTGATTCTCTTCATCTTAATAGCACAAAAAATATTATTTCAGTTGGGTACAAGGCACACGGATTACCACAAATCATAACTATTTTGACCATTTATTAAAAGTCATCAGTTTAAGGAGTGTTCAAACACTTGCTGTATTACTGGAGACAAAAGACTGTCACCAAAAGAGAGAAGACCAGAGCAAAGCTTGCTCACTCACTGCTCTAGTGGCAATTCAATGCTTCTTTCATTTATGCATGTCATAAATATCAGTGTCATTTCTCAACAGTAATCTCCACCGGCAAATGAACTTCCAGGGAACTTCAGGGCATGATTCAGTGTCCTGGAATTGATTTATTTTTCGTCAAATATATACCTATCTTTAGCATTATCTTCAGCTACACTGTACTTGTGGCCCCAGAAAGACAGTGCTTTTTAGCAAAAGTATGCTTCTGAGCTGAATAATTGTTGTCTGGAAAAATGAACATAGTTTTAATGCTCAAAAGCAGAAATGGAAACAATAAATATGGGGTAAAAAAAATAAGCAAGTTTTTTCTGTGTAAAATAAATCATACTCCTACCTAGCGCAGTGACTTGTTTGTTCTGAAGAGCCATCATCTGAAGGAAATTCATGATGGAGGAAGAAAGGGGGAAAAAAAAAAGAAAGCATGCACAATGAGGAATACAGTCACTGAAATAAATGTTAATTAAATAACAAAAACAATTATTTTGAACTAAACCGGTCATTTATCTCAGCAGATGAGAGCAAAGAACTGCTGCAACTTGACATCATCTGCTGCTAATTCTGCTCTGCCACATGTTCATTATCACCTTCAGAAACCATCTTTCTTCAGATACAAAGAGGTCTTTTTCACAGGCTAAGTATGGTTTTGTGCCAGCCAAATAAAGCCCTACTTCACCCTGTGAGCAGGTAACAAGACAGACAGACAGACAGACCAACTTAGAGTCATTAAAAATATTATGGGAGACCTCTAAGTGGAAGAAATATAAATACTTCCTTTGCTTAATGTGTACTTTCATTTCAAAAGAGGCACTATCCTAGCTGCTTGGTAATTAGTAATCAGCATATCATGTTAGCTAGTCATAACTGGAGAGAGTTTATCACCTACAACCTTTTAGAACGTAAAAGGGATTAAATCCTGTCAAGTTACACAAATGAAGGGAAAAATAATTTAATTCAGAGCTGTGTATCTAAGAATAATTTTCAAAGCACTCTATAAATCCTACAGATGGCAAGACTGAGACAAGGGAGTGATGGGGCCAGTTCAGTTTGTTGGGCTTCACAATCCAATTTGCGCAAAGACAAAGATGAAGGATTCCTGCGTTGTGTTTCAGCAACAAGCTCTTGGTCTTTGACATGCTGAAATCAAAATAATGCCCAGCAGAAACTAGTGACTGGCCTGAAGCATTGATGGGGAGAGGGAGCTGAAAGACTAGCTTCCCAAGCCTTCAGTGGATGTTGCTTAGCCCTGAAGACAGGTCACAGGGCTCTGGACTGGGAGGGAGAACTGGAGTTGCACAGAGGGAGTGGGGCAGTATTGCTCCTGGGTGCTTAAAGGAGCTGCTTATGTAAATGTGTAATTGCAAGCAGCTTCATATATTGCTTTCACTTGATCAATACCCTCAAATGCTATGTTGGTTCCTTTCAACCTTTGGATGGAAAAGTCTAAAATTCCATCACAATAGAGATCATATAGCCAAAGAGTCACATGTCACGAAGCTTCATTTATTGGGGAAAGTAATTACAGATGGCTTAAAAAAAACAGTGTAATTAACTTACATTAATGAATTTTTATCTACCGTTACCTTCAGCAGCACAGGACTCTCTCTTGTTTATCCCATATAGAAACTGATTAAACCTGAGATTGCTACAGACTTTAAACGTTAACAAAGACCTACCCAATATAAAAATTAATTTAATGTCATCATTATTTTCTAAAGTAGCCTGAGAGGTCATATTCATTTTGCATACTATGGCTGTGTAAATTGTTTTTGAGTTGTTTTGTTATGCAATTCCAATTAAAAGCTAGCTAGTTTATATACTAATCAGGGTACCAAGTAAAACTGTCATACTGATTATAAGTAAAGTATAGAAGATAAAATGATTAAGCATTAGTTAAAAGAACCAGGTTAGCTTATAAGATTGGACAGTAAAATATAATGCAAATATAATGATCGGACTGCAGATGGAAAGGAAAAGCAATGGTACTGATTAGCAGAAACCACGAGCATAATGTGACTAAAATACAAGACAAACTGAGGGAATAATGTATGTAGATAACATACAACAAACTCACACTTTTCCTTTATTGCCTGCAAGTTTTTAAACTTTGAAAATAAAACAATTGCTAGTTTACCTAAATCAGGTTGCAATTCAGCTTTGGGAACATGTACATGTACCATTAGGGAAGACTTACGTATCTGAGACAGATCAGATCCTGGCAATCACACCAGATATTAAGATAATACATATAGTGGTTTGCATAACATTTCTCTGGAGAAAGGGCAAATACATGTTTAATGCAAGTAAAGGACCGCAAAAGTAAAATGGACTTTTCCTAGCAAATGCCAAATTTGACATGAACTATATATATATAGTTCAATGCATTAGCCCAAGAGAGAATAGAGGTGAGGCTCCTCTCTTACCTCCTTCCCAACTCAGGGGAGCAATATCAGCTTAAGACGTTACACAAAGAAGAAAATAACTGTGTCTGTCAGCTGGAAAGCTTATGGGGTTTGCTTTCACAGAAGGCTTTCTTGCAAAAACAAGCAAAAGTAAACAAACCCACCCATAAACCTCATCAACCTAGGCTGAAACATTATGGAAAAAGGTCAACTATCAGAATCCAGATTTTTTTTTTTTTTTTTCTGGGAGTAAACAGTAAGAGGAGAGAATCACGAAACATTCTCAAGAAAAACATATGAAAACTTAGAATTTTATAGTATGTATGAAGTTAAACATCAAAGCAAGGCATTTTGTAGAGCAAAATATTTCCTTAAATGATTAAAAATACAATTATTTCCATCTCTTAAGTTATAACATCAAGATTTTGATTTCTTTTTGGGAAAGGAGAAAAAGAGTTCCCAAAATCTATCCCTAGAAAGCCATTTTACAGCAGTTCTGGCTTAGATGTATCCTCATCTGTGCCAATGGGTTTACTGCTATGTTAAACTAACTGCTAAACTTTTACATCCCTTCTAAAGCTTATGGAAGATATTCAGCTTTGTTTTTGTTTCTGTTTTTGTTTTGTGCAAGGAAGTCCTTTTCTCCCTCACTGTAGCACTAATATTCATGTATTTAGTAAGAAAGGTAGTTCCTAGAGAAACTATTAACACCATTTCTATTAGCTGTAATTTCCAAACATTTTCTTTCCTAATAGCTCTTCATCATCACAAGGCCTACAATAACAACTCAGCAGACTAAGAGAATACCTTTCAAAACAAAATATCATAGGTACTGCTAGCCCATATATCTTTTTTATTTTTAGCAAAACTGTTACCATGTCTAACCATTCCTTTGTTAGCACTTACTTAAAACAGCATTTTCCTCGTCTGAGCTTGTAAGATTACCTACTTGCATGCTTAATACACTAAACAAAGTCCCTATACTCATTTTTATATTTCCATTCCAATAACAGAGACTGCTTAGGGGTTCCCAGGTGCGTCCTATATATCTGCTGAAAGAGTATATATCTGCTTCAAATTTAATGGAAGTTGTTTTTGATAAGCAAAGCAAAAAATTGTTGGGAAAAGTCTGCTTTAGAGCAAGGCTTATGGAAATATATATATATTTTTCCTATATTACTAGTCATTCTGACTTCTTGTTGTGAAATGATGTCCTTGAATCTATATCATTTCTTTAACAACATATTAAACTTAGATATTCAGCTTTCTTTTGCATCTCCCTTTGATCTATAGGGAATGCACAGATGCTAGAATACTCTCTAAACAATATAATTATTGCCTGGTATAATTTATTGGCTAATATAATACTCTGAGATGTATTAGAAAAATAAAGAACTCAGAGCATCTGAGACTAGGCAATATGAGTCTTTAAATGACACTGAGTGGATTAGCTGTGTTAGAGGAGAGAAAAAAAAATACACAAGTTTCAGGAAAGTCTTGCCAAGTATCTATATAAAACAGGTTTCTGATTTCTTTGTTTTCACTTTTTTTTTTTTTTTCCCATTTTGTATCCTGTTGATGCACTGTGTTGTAGAGCTATTAGAGCTATGCTGGCTACAAGAAGATCTTTTCTTTTTTCTTTTTTTTTTTTTTTTTCCAGTATAGCTTTCAGCAGAAAGCATATAGGAAAACTTTTAACGAGAGTGCTGAGAGAGACCCTTGCTTATGATGGTTTCTGGACCATCAGTGCACGTGCAAGAGTCGTTTCACTGTCTCTACGCAAACTGAGCTAAAAAAATAGACTGGAATCTTTGTATCCAGGCAAGAGTTGTTCAGGTCAGAGGGTGCTGATAAAGATACTACTCCTTATGGACTATCTACTCAGCTCTGAGAGAACAGTCTGAAGGGAATGGGAGGAAGCCTCCACAGTCAGAGAAAAAAAAAATAATCTAGACCCTAAACTTTTAAAGATGTTGACATCTACCTCAGGGTACAAGTCAGGGTTACATCCTTTAAAAGCTTACATCTGTGCAGTGCTTATGAAAGTGCCGATGACTATAATTCAGAAACTTCCCTTTTTAAGTCTTACCTCTTGTTAGCAAGAGTGCATTATGTTTCCAGACAGGGTAAACTAAAAAGCTCAAAACACTGCAGCTGAACTCCAGAAGGGTTGTGTGTGGCACTGGGAGCTGAGCTGAAACCTTGAACCAATGTGCAAGATGACCACAGAGAATCCCAATAAACGATAAGAGGTGTAGAGACTGAAACTTGAGATGTGCCTCAGAAGTGAATATTGATCTTCAAACTCAGGCAGCTCATGAGCACATAGGCTTCACAGCAGGCCATACGCATTCTGGAAAGTGGTGTGAAGAAACCAAAAAGAGCAGAGATCCACATCGGTTAGCCCAATTTGCACTGCGCTCGATGAGCCAAGTTGTAAGCTTGGTTTTGAGACTTACTGTTGAGGGATGAAACCCATGCTATCAGTAGGGCTTGCTCTCTCACACAGGACATAAAAGTTATACAGGCAAGCTGTATCTGGGCTTATCTGCTTTACGCCTTGTTATCTTGGTTCTCTTTGAACTTCCAGGCTTTCCAGTACTGCAGGGAGAGCTGGGGTGAGAAAGAAGCCTTGTACAAAGAGTAATATCTTCAGAGATGAGAGGCTGAAAGACATTGCATAAATTAGATTTTGGCCTAAGATTCATTAGCTCCAGAAAATTGCTTGACACAGCTCAAGCTACCAAATGATGGTGCCAGAGTGCTATGCCCAGATAACGAATGAGGCACTACTTAGAGATGAGCCATGCCATGGGAAAAACAGAGTTATTAGTGTTAGCTAACATCCAGAGGTGTAATCAGTTTTGAAATCAGTGCAAAATCTTCCTTGCTGAGCTCAAATTTGGAATCTAGCGCTCTTATTGAAACTAAAAGTGTACAGCCTTTATATCTCAGCACCGTGCCATAAGTTTTCATCTGAAATGACCTCAAGCTCAGAAAAGGTCTGCAATTTCACCTTGTGCAAGTTAATCCTGCACAAAACCAGTATGGTACAGGAATCACGTAAAATCTTTCTGTAGTATTTTTAAGGCCTAAGGGGACACGAAAAAATAGCCTGGATGAAAAAATAGCCTGATATTTGCAGCCAGGATTTATTTAATAGCTTTTTTAAGGAAATTGCATTTATCAGACCCTGCTTAATGGCCATATGGTGTCTGGAGTTTTCCAAAGACTTTCTTGATGACTGTAAGTTTGAGGTCCAGATCTTGAGTCCTGCTCAGACAGCAGGGAGAAAGATGGAAGACTTCTTCTCAAGTCTCTTCTCAATCCCTTCTCAAGATTTCTACTCCAAAGAATCCCTGGAGCAGAGCCTAAAAGGTGGTTTCACAGTGGTGTCTTTATGAAGCACATGTTTAACCACTCAAAATGCTGATGATCTAAATAGCCTTTCTCCCTAGTAGCTCTTTGATTGGAGCAGAGGCAACCTTGGCTGAGATTTGTCCTGCTGTTTTATACCACCTTTTTGACCATACAAAATGCTGCTCAGCAAGAGCAGATGTCTGTCACTATATTTTAACAGATGATCAATCAAAGATGTAGCACAGGAACACTGACAAAGAGATCTTTAACAGTCGTGGATGTGCTTCAGATGTACTTTAATCCTTCAGGCACAGTGAAGTCCTACCCACAGAGATCATAGTGGTAGTTATAGTTAAAGAATTTGGAAGTGCAAACATATTTTTGGAAGGACTAAAAAAATCTTCTTTCAGAAAAGTTTGAAAACAAGATAAGAAAAAGCAGATTTTCTGAAGTACAGTGTCTGTTTCACAATTTGTCCTGCCCCAAACAAACCTCTGTGACTATTCAGCCTTAGGATTCTATTGCTATAACAGAATCCCAAGGATTAGCAATATGGTTGCCAGGAAGAACTTCCATTATAAATAATCTCTTTTATATTTGCCTCTGCTGATAAACTAAACAGAGCTCATGAGCCGGGGCTGAGCACCTGTAATGCATCTACAGTGGTTAGTTGAAATATTTTGCCCATATTCTTTTTCAAGAAGGACAATCGTAGGCTCCTCTCTTTACAAGAAAAGCTGAGATTCTCTTTTGCCACTTTCATCTTAACATGTAGTAAATCTGGACTTTTAAAAACTGTTTTTGACCACGGAAAATACAAACACTTATAAGAATAAGCAAACTCTCTTTAGTCCAGCTCAGTCATAATCAACCTATGTTAAGTGGCTTCTTTGAATAGTAAAGAATATAATTAGAATGGAATATAATTAGAAGAAGAATGACTATTTAGTACCTGATGGCAAATGCTGACTTTCTGATAATAACTGTTATATTTAGATTTTATATATAGATATAATTGTTTCCTATGCATCAGTTATTTCTCTAAAATGTATTTCTTTTTTGCAATAAATTGTTTCACAGAGCGAATGATGTCATTTTATTGATGTTATTAAATATTATCTTGAATGTTAAATAAATTAAATGTTGTCTATATTTTATATATTAAATTTTATTAAATAAAAGTAGCATACCTAATACTCAGGCGGTTGACCTGTTTGACTTCAAATATTTTACTTTCATCACTGATCTTCAATCACAGATCTTTAATAAAGATCCTCAGTGAGAGGTACTTAGGTGACAATTTTTCATGAGATTAAGGTCCCAAAGCAAAATTTCCATATAATTGAGGAAAAAAAAAGGTTTAAGTATCTAATTTAACAGTTGTGTAGCAGATAATCCTGTTTGATGACCTCTAAATTTACATCAGGTAGTTTATACTTTCTTCTCACTAGCTATGATATCTTTAAATTACAGAATATTTTAAAGAATTGGAGATGGCAGAGGGAATTTGCCAAACATTTAGGCATAGCAACTGTACACATCACCTAAACCTGGCAACTTTCAATGATTTGGGGTATACCTCTACTAAACAGCAATAGAAATTCAATGCATTTTTTTCTAGAACATGAAAGAGGAGTCATGTACTATGACATCATAAATTCTCATGGGAATCAGTATGAGAGCATGCATATAGGAATTAGAGAAAACAATTAAGATCTCAACTCACGATGATTTAAAAACAGGATTTTCTTTAATTTTCTCACACAATGCTTCTTGAACATCTTAATGACACATCAGCTTAAAATTGCTACAGCTCCTTCATATTGATTACAATTAGCACAGCTCTCTAATTCTGAATGTTACAACTTAATAGTGGCATAGCTAATTGCTATTTTTTCCTTTTCCTAGTATAGTGTAATAAAAAATTCCAGAAGAGTTTTGGAATATTCCTTCAGTGGTAGTAGAGGCCAGGGACCATAGACTACCAAAACCTAGGTAAACTAGATAAGAAACTGATATGTATGCCATATAATGTAATAGTGATGAAACTGAATGTCAGTCCTCTGAAAATCACTTTCCAAAATCACTATCCGAAGAATTTCATCCAACTCTAACAAATCAGGTCATTCTAAGCAGTGCATATTCATAGTAGCAATTTTGGTTTAAAATTATATCTGTTTTTGGTTTTTGCTAATATTTTTAGCTGAGTAGTTTGGATATTGGCTATCACTGATTTTCAGACAGAAGATATAACTGTCAATATCTTATGTGTTTCAAAGATGGACTTTTGAGGCACAGCATGGAAATTCATCAGGCTTTGGTGGATAATCTCATTGCAAACAGAAACTGTGAAAATTTTAGCCAGTAGTTGCATATTTCTTTATGGTGTTCAACATATTAAACTTTCTGTCTTGTTAGAGTATCCTGAGCTCAAGGTAGGATGGTCCAATGCCAACTAGCTTCTGTGCTACCACCTGTAAAAAGTATCTGGACAAAAAAATATCTTAGCCACTTGTCCAGGATTCCTGGATTTATCACAGAAATGACAATCAAGCACGAACAGTCAAGGTGTGCTGGACTGACTCCCCAGGCACACCCTGGCATTTGACAGTGAGAGCGATGCCTGCAGAACACACTGCACCACTGTGCCTGTCTGCCCCATCTAAGTGCAGATGCACAGCAGCAAAAATGGGCTCTGGACATGCTGAACCGTCCCTATTTATGTTACCAGGTGCTTTCACCCATGTCCACAGTTAAAATTTTCCTGGCAAAGGAAGATGGGGACAGGAGTTAAGGAGTCTGATGATTCAGCTTACAAGGGAATCAAAAAGACATTGTCCCAGTTAGCAACTACATGTCCCTACATGGAAAAAGGGCAGGATTTCAGGTATATCCCCAGTACTATTCCAGCTCAACTG
Source organism: Rhynchotus rufescens (assembly GCA_032273925.1). NCBI lineage: Eukaryota > Metazoa > Chordata > Aves > Tinamiformes > Tinamidae > Rhynchotus > Rhynchotus rufescens. The sequence goes on along the minus strand of JAVCKT010000701.1, from coordinate 5,392 downwards.
AACTTTAACATAAACTCTTTTATAAGTTTCTCAAAAATGTTTTCTTTTCCCCACAGAATGTTTCTTTTCTGCAACTTCCACAGGAGAGAAATGTCAATTTCTGACTAGCTCTAAGTGCTAGAACATCTCTGATTGCTCCCTAACTACTTCTTGCTCACTTGTTTATTATGGAATGGATCCTGAAAGGCATTCAGGGGCAAGAGAATGGACAAGCAATAGGACACAGACCTACCAAATTTAATATATTCATTATGATATACACTTATCAGTGTTTCATCTTCATCCTGTTTCCATTCATCTGTTCAGTAGTTGTGTCTCATGGTTTTGCTCAGATGGATGAAGAAGTAAAAGTGGGCAGGGGATGATTGTGTATGCTTCCTTCTCTGTCTACTCTCTTTGGAAAGAATCCATTCACATATATATATATGTATATATTTCTGTAGGTGCAAAACTCGACACAATTAGATGCATTTAGCTTATGATCCTTTTGTGTTTTCACATGAGAATTAGGAATCTTTTAAACTTGGATTTTCAGACTTCTGAGAGTTTTTCAGTTTTGAAAAAGTATTTTCTCCAAATTCTGTTAATGTTTTGAAATGCACTGTAATAAGTTATTACTATTTAGGACTAATATTGGTCTAACAGAAGGGTAAATACATTATAGCAATTTCATCACTTTTTATCAATCAATCCTGTAATCTGATCAGAAAAGAAAAATCCAAATAAGTTAAACAAGATTTTCTTTCTATAAGCTTACATTGACTATTGCTGGTCCTATTACTACATTTAATTTAATGACTGACTCTTAATTGTTTGCAAATGGCAAATTTACTCTTAGGAAAAAAAAAAGAGGAAAAACCTTTGTTGTTTTTTTTTTCTTATATAACTCACAGGAAAAGAAACATTATGTACTTCAGTGAAGAGAGGGCTCATTTTAGAACTCCCAAACTTATTCATTCCAGTACCTTAGCAAATACTTGTAATCATATGATGGACTGACAGAATCTGCCTAAACATTCACTGTATTGAATTGTGTGTTCTGCTTACAGGTTCTTACAACTTCTCAAAATTAAAACCCACTTCCCAGAAACACATTTTCCACATAAAGTACAGGATAAAATGTCAGATTATTTCTGTAATTAAACACAGAATGGCTCCTCAAGTCAGCTGGCCAAATTCTGATTGCAGGTGTATTTCTGAGAGCCCATGGTCATGTGCTAAGACAAGCACAAGTAGAAATGGCAGCCCAGAATAGCTGGCAAAAGCCACGTGTATTTACATCGAAGGAGAATTTGTACTTTTTCTTTGAAATGAGGAAAAACATCATGAAGTGAGCACATGTAACCAAGAAAATCAAATCAAGTCTTAATATTTCTCAAGTATCAGCTAAATAAAACAAAACTAATCCTAGAGGGAAGATTTAATTTTCAATTATCATTAGGAGTGGAGATGTAATGTAATGCTGAGATACTTTAACATGTTACAAGGTTTTCAGCTTATTTTAAAGATGGCTGCTGACCTTCCCTAACTGTCCATGCATCTCATGGTTATGTCTTAAATAAAAATCTGACATATAAAAAGATGTTCAGAGAGCTGGAACTATTTAGCCTGAAAAAAAAGAAAGGCTCTGGAGTGATCTTGTCAAGGCATATAAACACTTGATGACAGAAATAAAGGAGATGGAGTCAGACTCTTCTCAGTGATATTGCAAATTAAATATAGGAATTTTTAATTATAATTACAGAATTGTGAGCATTAAAAAAAAGTACCTTTTCATGGTGAGTGGTCAAGGACTAGAGCGGAGTAGGTTGCCCAGAAAGTTTGTTGAATCTCTATTTTGGATATATTTAAAACCCAACTCGACGTGGTCATCAGCTACAGCTACCTGCTGTAGTTGATCGTAGTTTGAGAAGGGAGTTGGATTAAATATCTCCAGAGGTCCCTTCCAATCACTGCCGTTCTGTGTTTCTAAGGACAGATTTCATTTCTATTTAATTTCTATTTCTAAATACAGATCTTCCTTCAAGATGTAGTTAGACAGGTCTAGTAAGGATCAGGACAAAGGCAAATATATTCCCATCCTGCTACAGGCTTCTAAAACTGAAATAAGGTGCAGGACTGATGTCTGACCAGCCATGAAGAAATCAGATTGACAGCGTATTCAAACATAAGATGAAGGCAAACTATAAAGTCTCTAATAACTCCTGTTTCTTTTATTACTTTCCTTTTATCACTTTTATTTTTTATCCCTACCTCCACTTCCTAAATTTGTCTGTGTTGTAGGAAGATAAATAACTACTTGTCCTTTTTCCCCTCTTTCTTAGGCTTTTTGTCATTCAGAGAGCAGTAGTGAAAGTGATTTAGTCCCTAAAGCACGATGAACTTTCCTAGGAGAGACACTCAGCCTTATTTGAAGTGGAAGTCAAGTGGTTTAACTGGCATATCATAGACTCAGAAGAGCTTTGCAAAGTCTCAAGGACCGCTACAAACCACCAGGGTTAATAGTGTGACATATATCTCTCAGACTTGCTGTTTCTTAATTGAATCCATGGGATAAGTCAGACAGCCAAGAATGTGTATACTACCAGGTCTCATTTATGATAGCTTGTATAAGTACTGACACATTCACACAAAATCTTAGAGACAAGTGGAAATTCCACTTTTACATCTATTAACCTTTTCTTGGAGCAGGCTGCTTATGCTCTCCTTTTAAAGGTATTTAGTTGGCACCCGCACCCCACACACTATGGTGAAGCAGAGTCCATTTCCCTTGGAGATGAAACTTCATAGTGCGTCAAGTGCTTTTCTCTGCCAACTCTTCACCCACACATTCAAATAATCAATGAGAATAATTTAAATGTAACAGAAATCAATTAGAGTCTGAATGTGTTGTAAAATTGGCAGTAATAAGGGAAGTTAAAGGTCCTCACATTTTTGCTTAGGCACCCAAACTTGGCCTTTGTCTTCATATGGATCCAGGAAGAAACAGAATTAAAAGATTTCCTCTGCTCCTTTGTGGAGGCCTGCTTCAAGGACGGCAGTGCAAAGTTTTATCAGCAAATGGGATGCGTTGTTAGGAGGTAACCGACTTCAAGGACAGCAGTGTGCTTATTCCACCAGCAAGAAAAGAACAAAAGCAACTGTACAGCTGCTGCATGACCAAGAAACTGGCTGGATAGACCTACTGAATTAACCTAGGCACAAGAGGACTGTCAGACATTGACTGCACACAATGTTTATGATCCACCTGCATAGGAGTTACCCTGAGGAACAAGTCTAGGGGCAGTGCTCAAGAGTCAGCCTCCCTCCTTGAATTGTGGCGAGCACTTGTTGAGGTACTAAAAGCCTTTACATGGTCTGGCTCCAGAGACTGATAAGAAAAAAGGGGAAACACCTATCACCCCACCTGAGCTGAACCAAGGCACAGATCAAGGTGTGGTGTGCACAGTACCTCATGAGGATCTACTTGATGATCTCCCAGATAGAGGATCTGGAGACCCTGCCCCTTGGTACCCCACACCTTTGCTGTAGAAACATCTAATAGTGGCATGCCTATAATACACTCACAAGCTTTTTTAAAACCTATCTTTAGGACTAACTTCAAATATCTAAGCAGATGGAGCTTCTATTAAGTCTATAAAGAAAACTAGGGAGCTAATAAAGACTTCATTATTGACAAAACAAATGTTAGAAACCTTGTAAAAGCAGTAAACACTGTGAGAAGTGCACTTTGCAAATGCATGGTGAAACCTTTCCAGAGGTCTGTCTATCTCTCATCAGCAGCCTGTGTTAGCAGCCTAGCAAAAAAGGGACTCTATATTATAGAGCAAGGAGCAAGACAGGATAAAATGTTGGAAGGAAAACCACATGACAGTAATCATGGTGAATAACTCTAGCTATAGAATTTCATTAAATGAAATTAACTTTATAGTCACAATAAAATAGGAATAGTAAAGGTTACATTCTTTCTGGAGAGAAAAAAACCCAATTGTTTCAAGTTTAGAGGGAACAATCCAAACAGGCACTTGAAAGTCTCTGAAAAAATACCATTAAGCCCCATAGTTCAACTGCACTGAACCAAGAAAGAGGAGTGAAAATCAACATATGAGTATAATGTAAGGTGTAATCATTTCCAAATTATATGAGATCTATGAATCTGTGTGTGGGTGTGCATGTGTACAGTCTCAAGTCCCAGGAGGGGAAGCTCCAAGGACATAAGCCTTTATTGCTGTAGAATGTGACATATATTCGTTAACTATTCATCTTACATTGTTAGCTTGCTATTCACTTTGCCACCTTACCCTCTCTTGTGCTGGCTGTAATGACTGCAAGGAGAATACTGCCAACACTTTTCTTGCCTCCTTGCAGCTTCAACAATTGCAATTTCTTATGTGAACTGCTATTTAATTGCAATGGTTTTCCAAGCTATCTCCACACAGAGAGTTGTGTTCAGCATATTTTTAGAATTCCTAATAAAAAATTATCACCCTCAAAGGCTCAGACATCTAAATTGGGACAGCAGTGGATTCTGGCTTCCACCCCCAGCCCTGTTGTGCTGTTCAGAAAAATAGCACAGGATCATTGTTATCTGAATATGTAAGCCACAACACAGCCATTCTGGAATCTCTTTGCATATTTACCAAAACATTATTTTTAATATTAGCATGATCTGCATAGCAACCACAATTATTTTTGAGGGACTTCTCTCCTTGAAACAAAGTTTTCTGTATGAATTTGGAACATGCCTACAATGGAGATGGGGACATTTGGATTATGGAAAGGGGATAAGAATGGGGGGAGTTTGCCTGCCAGAGTTCTTTTTCATAAGCATTCTGGTTTCTGGATGTAAAACAGTGAATAATTTAAGAAGTTTGCCAATATATTTATTTGCAACCATTGCAGCATTCTCTACAAAGCAGTTCTTCAAGCCAAAGAACTAAGTCTCTGGAGGTACTTTCCATTAAAGTGTCTATCTATGTAGGTATGTATATATGCATATGAATTTTTATGGAAGGTGACTATAATCCAAAAATATACTGCAAGTTGATGGTGATATCCTGCCTAGGAATACTTATTCTGTCATTGAACTTAAAGTTGTTCCCCTGCTACATAATCACTCTTCTAGTCTAACAAAATAAAAGAATAAAGCAGAATTTGCTTTAATGAATTGTTATCACCTTTTCAATATACTTTCTTATCATCATCATAAGATTTGAATTATTAAATGAGAAACCAGTGATTTGTTCTGTTAGAGAACACTTGTTTCGAGATTTGGGCTACAATCTGGAGCTCCTGCAGATTCCTGGGTTTTCTCTTCTTCCTTCCTTCCTTCCTTCCTTCCTTCCTTCCTTCCTTCCTTCCTTCCTTCCTTCCTTCCTTCCTTCCCTCCTTC
>JAVCKT010000699.1:0-30428 GCA_032273925.1 Rhynchotus rufescens | reverse complement strand
TAGCGGTCCCTGCACCGCTGCCCGCTTCCCTCGGGCTACCGTGTCCCTTGCTGGCAGGCCAGCCCGCTGACGTGACTCCAGCTGTGCCAAGCAGCCTTGGCAGCGCCAGCGCGGCACCTACTTTGCTGCCGCGGATTCATTAGGAGGCTTGGCTTGCAGGGAATAGTTATCCCGAAAGAGAAAAGGAAAACGGCGTGCAGACCAACCTGGCAAGGAGCTCTGATTACCGGTTCCCATGGCCCCGCGTGGGGCTGGGGAGCAGAGCTAAGGAGACCCAGGGATGCTGAGAAAGGAAAGTAGGACAGTAGGGAGGAGATGGGCTGGAAGGGGCTTCCAGCAAGGCCTCTGCTCTGCAGAAGGGCACGGCCAAGGGAGGCAACTGCCAGTCCTCTGCTGGATGCTGTTTGCAAGTCCTTCCTAGAGGCCACATACTCTTTGGGTCAAGCATGGACAACACATTCCCTCTGGTTGATAAATGAAAGGTATGACCAAGCACAGAGTAACTTTTTCCAACAGCACAACCCGCTCTTGTTTGTAACTCATGTCCATGTGGGGTTAGCACCATTATGTTGCCTTCCAGAGGTCACGCTTCCCATGGGCTCCTCAAAGCAGGGGAGGCTTTCAAAGAAACAAAAACAAGGAGAGTTCCTCGAGGCTCCTCAAGGGAGACCTATGGTTCTGAAACGGGCTACAGAGGTGGAGAACTGGGGCTTGTTCTCAAGCCAAGGATTTGCTGGCCCTGGCTCATGGTTTCCAGGCGCGGGGCTTGACCACCCGCTGCGGCTTCCTGGGAGGAACTCAGAGCTGCCTCCGACTGCTCATTATTCACCCCGCGCAATTAGGCACTGCTGATAAGTCACACGAAATTGCCTTTGTTCTCCAAGTGGGTGACCTGCATTTCCGTAGAGTCCCTTTCTCCCTGCACCTCATCCCCATGCTGTCTGAGTTGCCCACCCTACCAACTGTGTGAGGGGCCGAGGGGGCTTGAGGGGAGCTCCTAGGCCTGCCACGAGCGCTGTCCTGCACATGCTCGGTGCAGGTGGATGGGGAACTCCAGCCAGTCCGTAGGAACTCGCACGTGCTCCTGGACTTGCCTGGAAACAAAGGGGAGCTTCCCTCCTGCAGCCTGCGCAGCTGGGAACGGGTCTGCTCTCCTCCATGCAGGAGGTCTGCCTCCTGCATCCAGGGCCTTGCTGTTCGCTGGCTATTCTAGCACTGCTTCGTGCTAGCCACGAGCTCCAGCCTCACCTCCCACCTCTTAGTCAGGAAAGAAAGCTCCACTGCAGACCCACAGCTGGAGGAAGAGATGTCAGCGCCGGCTAAGCCCCAAGGCCACTGCTGTCAACGGCCACATCACGCCTTGTTCGCCAGGATCTCCCCTTTCCTCCTCAGCCAGGGCATCAAAAGGAGTCAATCCCGTTCCCCAACACCCCAATGGAACCGTCTTCCTCCCAGCTCCCCTATGGGAGCTGCAAGGTCTGCGGTGCTGCTCCCGCTCCCTGCCCATTCCCTGGATCCCGCAAGCAGGCGGGAGCCAGCATGAAGCTGGGGGCCACCAAACCGCACACAACCCAGCCACCTGCAGCAAAACTTGCCCAAAAACCCTTCGTTCCACACCAGCCACGTGGCAGTTGTTGCTCGGCCACGTAAACTCCCCACTCCCTCATTACACGTTGGCTGCTCAGACGCAGATAGGAGTAGGGGAGAACAGACATTCTGGCCATGCCCGGGAGCTTCCTTTCCACTTGCTCAAGAAACGTACGTGGGGTCTCAAGCCTTGTTGCTTTAAGTGAAAGGATGCAAAATTAATTTGGACGTGAAATTAATTGGAAGCGGACGGCTGTTTACATCCCTCCATACCAATGATTTCTTGTCCAAGCCCACAGCATGCAGGTAGATGGGCAGACAGAGCAGAAAGCATTTTAAGAATGACATTCCGCGTTGGTCCATATGCTAGGGATGCAGGAAGAGTTTTTCCTTCACTCTACTCCAAACCAATGTTGATAAATCCTTTATACCATTCATGTTATCTCTACCTGCCCGTCTCCTCTTCCTTCCATTGCCCCTCCTGGCTGCTCCATGCTTTCACATCCCTGCAGTTCACCTCTTCCCCGTGCTTTGTAAGTGGCACTGGGCTTGACTCCCTCTCTGCAGAAGCTGTTGCCGAGGCTGTATGCGGGTGATTGCATGTATATGTGTATATACAAAGCCACTATAAAGCTGTTGGAAATAAACACCTTTTATGGGAGTTGAGAGAGAGACACGGGGCAAAGGAGAAGAAAGAGCCTGCAGACCCTCAGCCAGACAATCAGCAGAGATGAAGAGAGAGACCCAGCGAACCAAGAAAAAAGCTTCGGTTCTCTTTAAAACTCTCATAATTTGCAACTAAAGCAGCAGATCGCAGCGCTGGGAAGCCCAGCTCCTCCGAGGCGCCGAAGTCGGGGCGACGCTCGCCCCTTCTCCCCGCTCCGCACAGCTCAATCACCCCGGGCTGCCGGGCTGCGCGGAGCCGCCCCCGGCTCCCCCGCCGCTCCCGCGGCTTTCGCCCATGGAAGGAGCACAAATATATTCATTGGCACCTTATCAGACATGCATGCAAAACTAATTAACATGGGGAGACATGCAAGCTGCCACCCAGCCACAAACACACCCCCACGAGCATGCACACACACACGCACGCATGCACAAGGCAACCCTTGTCTAGGGGGGACATTCAAAAGGCTTTGTCACTAATTTAGGCATCTGTCTCAGTCTGGTCTGGTCCTCCTGGCTAGGCTGGAGTTGTGGTTTTTTTCCCACTCTGTTTGACAATGCTGGGAACATGCCCGGAGACCCCTCATTCAAATCACCCCTTGACAATGGTCTCATTGTGTGAGCCTACAGAAAAGGGAAAGGACGGGGGAGAAGATGGTGAGGGAGGGGGCAAGGAATTAAAATGGGAACCCAAGGAAGTGTTTACTAACACAAGCCTCGCAGCTGCCCCGTCTCTCCTCCACCCCCTTCCGCCGACGGCCACTCGAATGGCCCGAGACGGATGCGGGCGGCGGGACAGAGGACAGGGCTGCGCGCGGCGGGACCGAGCGCCTCGAGGATGGAGCCTCGGGGCGTTCAAGGCTGGCAGCAGCAGGGCCGACACGTTTGGGAAGCGAGGGACGAGATGGAGGCACGCTGAGCGGGATTAGCTGCCTAAAACGGGCCTTGAAAGGACATGCTGGTGGAGGGGGAAGGAAAATCCCCCAAATACGAGCACCCCAGCACTGCCCTCCGCGGGAGGCAAGGGGGACGCGGGTGCGGACGGGGGCGTTGGCGCTCGGCTGGGAAGCCGGTCTCGGCAGGCAGCGTTCGGCTGGAAATGCCCACGAGTCGGCGGAGCGATGGGAACGTGGGGTGGAGCAGGGGGAGATGACGACAAGATTTTCCATATATGCAAATGCGCCCGATACCCGGAGGGAGACAAAACAAAGAGATCTCGCCTGTCTTGGAGACAGGCAGTCTTCAAGATGCACACAAAGCCAAACACTTCAATACACCTATGATGTTTGCACATGAAGGTCTGTGCAATGCAAGATGCGGTGCTGCTCTGAGGATCCCCCCATCCGAGGAGATAGCAGCCCGGAGAAAGACTCTTTGAGGAGCTCAGCAAAAGCTACAAACACAAATGCTACAACCCACTTCCACCTACACAAACAGATGCACCTCAGGAGCGTGCAAACCACTCCTGTCCATCAGCGTAGTCAGAAAAGAGAAAAGCTGTTATGCAAACCCCAGAAGAGATCTGCCTCGTGTGACAGAGGTAGCCCTGCTCCCCTGATATTATTTCTGCAGCTAGATCCACTCCCTGAACCTTTTCATTTTCCATGAGAGAATCAAAGAGATTTCTGAACAACATTATACACACGACAGGGCAAAACTGCACAGAAAAGCCAAGCACATGAGCGCCGAGGAAGCTTTTCCTTCCCTTGACCACTGTAACAAAACCAAGTCACTTGTGCAAACATTTCTGCTAGAAAAAAAAAAAAGGAAGCTACTGCCAAGTAAGCAAATCTGTGCTTTTTATTCAAACAAACAGTTGTGAACAGCTGTATTGTCACAATCCTCTGCTCCGATACACAGAGATAAGCACTCAACATACAGTGACACGTACAAACTCAGGCACAGAGCTATGCTTTTAATACGGCAATGCAGCCGCAGTGGGAAACAAAACCCTACAGAGATCAGCTTCCAAGGACTCAGGGGTGAGGAAAGGAGTTTAATGGCAAGCAGCAACTAGGGTAGTTACAATTCTGTTCTCATCTTCACACTGTATTTTTGGGCCGCTTTAACTGAATGCAGTTAAATTCATTCAAACTGAACTGAATTCAGTTCTCATTTAATTTATAGCCTGGTGAAGGTGAGAGCAGACCTTGGGAGAAGACCAGGGCTCTTCCCTCCACAACCAGCCAGGAGCCCGGCAGAAGTCATGGGGGAGTGAAAAAGTAGGTGGATTCTTAGTTCTAAGCCAGTGAGGCCATTCCAAGATCTCTTTGGCTCTGTCTTGGCCGTTCTTTGCTTAAACAGTGATTTGTCACTTCGTACCAGCTTCTTAAGTGCAGAGACTCAAAGCTACTTGGCAATCTCATTCCACTCGCCTCCAATGGAAGCCGGAGCCCTCACCAATCCCTCAACGCATCTACTCGCTGTGCTTCAAATACTCAAAGGGTCGCAGCTCTAAAGCGCCGATTCCAGATTCTCAGAAAGCTTCTTAAAGTCAGTCATGCACTTCTGCAAAACCATTTAACACCCTTTATTATTAACATTTATTTTAACATTCTTAAAAATTTCCCTTATTCTTAAACAGCGCATTTCAAAGGCTCTTTTTCTGACCAACACAATTTAATGCTATAGGTTTCATAAGTAACAAGTGATAAAACTCTTTACCTATTTGCACCACCCAGGTAAGGTCACCTCCCCAGCAGGACAGTCAAGCCTGGCAGGGTCTAGCTGCTTCTGTGACCTTAAATCTATTCATGCTCTTCCTCTCAGCCGCTGAGACATGTAAATCTCAACATCTCATTAAATTAGCTCTCCAGATCACTCAGAACAAATTGCCTTAGAACATAACTTTTCAGACGGTCACTATCCGTGAGCATATGATTTTACATGACATTTATTCATGCAAATTGCAGAGACTGTTGTCTGGTTACCCAGTTAGAGCGTAAAAATTACAGTTTAGCTGCATAAACGCTGGCACCATCCTAGAAGGCGAGCTGAGCCTGGAAACACATCCGTGGGTTTCCAACACAGCACGACAAAAATTAGATGGAGTATTTGGAGTGTCATTTCTGGCAGGCAGGGACCAAGTTTTCACGTAGTGCACCTTGTACATGGGGCGTGCTGGGCTAGACTAGATTTCCAAGAGCTACTGCACTGCTAATGCAACCTGTGTGATTAAACAGGCTTCATTCATCATGGTGCTATATCTCTTACTTCATGCTGGCAGCTGAGGCTGAACCAGCAAGTGCTGTCGTGGCCAACTCCTCTTCCTCCCCCAGGCCAGATCTGCCCCTTCCCAGCGGGGCTGCTCTTCCTTGGCAGTGCATAGAGTTCACGGGCATAAAATATTGGCATCGTTCAGGGCCTTATTCACACACTATCCACACCACAAAAGGGAAGACCCTGTTTGTCAGGCCTGAAACAGTGTAAGTTCTCTTTATCAGATGGCGGTTTATCAGAAACAACCCCCTGCAAAACACCCAAGGCAGCAGAGACCAGCATGTGCAAAGCTGCGGGGAAATACAGAAATGAACTTCTCCCGCTGCATGTGCATGAACCTGCCACGGGGAGATTACACACGACGTTTTACGTCATTCACAAAGCCTGTTCTGTCCAATAAAGTGTGGAAGTAAAAACAAAGCATGAAATCCAGGCATAAATTAGCATCCCTCTAGTCTAGATTTATTTGTGCTGCCGCTGCTGTGGATTAGCCTCCAGCTTGCTGACAGACTCGTAGACAGAGAGAAAAAAAGGGTAAGTAAATAAATAAATGGTCAATTTTTATTTTTATTTTTATTTTTATTTTTTGTCAGTGTTTCCTGGGAAGTCTGATGTCAAAGTACAAAGTTCATCCCTTTAGGAGCAGGTTTTTCTCATTTTCCTGGCCAAGCAATAGGCTCTGTAGGAAAGCAAGTCCTCCTGCAACATCCAGACCTATATCCTGCAAAGCCAGCACCCCTCATCGGCCTGCAGGCCTCGTGCAGGCCACGCACAGCGATGGCAAAAGGTAATATTTCCCCCCCAGCATTCCCAGGAAGCCGCTCGATCCCAGGCAGGGTGTGCGGCTAAGTCGGGATTGCTCCTAGCTCCCAAAAAGCCTATTGGGATTTGCTCGGGGCCGTGCTCCTTGGTGCACAGGGCAGCTGCTTCCCTCACTGCCCACTGCGCGGCCCTGTTTGGTCCCTGATCCCAGATGACACGACCAGGGTCTCACAGGGGCCTCTCCTCTGGGCTCGTGACAGAAAGGCGTCACGGTCAGCCGATGAGGAAGGGCTGTGAAGGCTCTGGGCCTGCTCCCCGGGCCGGGGAGGCCTGCGGAGCGTGTCCGTCGGGCTGCCACGCAGCCTCGTGCTCCTCGGGGCTGCCCTGGCAAAGCGAGTGTTCGTCACCAGAGACATCCCTCACCCCCGGCGTGGCGGCCTCGCTGAAACCCGCTCTCTCAAGCACAGCCACACAAGGGGCACGATGGAGAAGGGCCAGTGCTGCTCGCCACCACCACAGTCCCTCGCAGGCTGCCCTGCGGCCAGCACAGACAGCCCTCATGAGGGACCCATGGATGCTCCAGCACGGCCCTCATCCTCGCCAAGGCCTGGTGCATAATCCCGCTTCCAGGGCACTCAGGACAGGCAGAGGATGAGGTGGCTTCTCCATGGACAACGACCTGTGTGTGCTCCTGCCTTGGCTCTCCCATGCGAGACAGGAAGCCCTGCTCTCCCTTAGACAGCTGCCAAGGACCAGTCTGCTTAGCAAGTGCCAAGTTTATCCTCAATATTGAAGATACATAGTGGCATTTATCACCTGAGAGATCCTCTCTGCCGCCAGACTTTACTTCTGTCCCCAAAAAAGCACTGCAGGAGCTATTTCATGCCATAGAGGGAAGCTGATCATTCCAGGGAAAGTGTTAAGCCACAGCACGCATGTCCCAAACAGGGAACAAGAGCCACAACCTTCACCTTCAAAACTAACTAAAAACCTGACTGCTGGCTCTGAACAACCCCTGCGTCGTGCCAGGTCTGCCCAGTGGGTCGGCATAGGCAGCCCATGCCCAGGAAAGGCACAAAGGCACTTTGTGGGGTTTGGGAAAACGCTGTTGCACTTCCCTTGGCTCAGCTCTTGCCAGGCTGGCTCAACCCCAGCAGGACAGACTTGGGCTCTGAAGAGGGTTTGAAGGACAGGAAAGGACTGCTCATGAGGAAGAGCTCAAGGGAATGTGAAAAGTCACCTGGGAGATGAGTAGCGGATGATGATAACAGTACCAGGGAAGAGGGGCAGGATTTTTCCCAAAGACCTTGGGACCAAGCCCCAGAAGGATGGTGACACAAAGATAATAACTGAGATTAGCCTTGAGCTGCAAAGCGGGCTCTGCTGCAAACTTCTCCAGAGGGCTTTACAGAGCCCCTTGGGGTTTGAAGGATGTGCAGCTGCTGCTCTGACTCACACTTGATTGCCAATAGCTGCAAAAAGCTGGAATAAAGCAAACTATCATCATCCTCAGACCACTGCACACGGTAGGCTAGGCACTAGTGGGGCTCCTTGTTCCAGTAACTAGGAAGAAGGAAAGAAAGGGGAGTGGAAGACCATGGAGAAATGACCAAAGTAACCTGAATCTTTAGTTCCCCAGACACCAAATCATGTTGCATGCTGTTGATTACGGACTGGAAACCAGCCACTATCTACCATATCTTAAAGCTCTTGCAGCAACAGTGGGCACTCATTTAATCTCTCACATTCAGGGATGGAAGGAGACAGAAGTCTGAGATCCTGTCAGCCAGAACTTACAGAAATGCAGTTCGCTGCAGGTAAGATCTTCTCTTTGCAAGGAAACAAGCTCCTAATGGACTCCCCAGTCAGCACTTAAGTACGTGAATCATCTGTTTCCTCCTAAAGCAGTCAGCTTGCTCTGCCATATCACCCATGAACCTGATCACAAGTAAAATGAATTTGATGGATCCCAATCCAGCACCCACTCATTCGGAGTCTGTATCTTCACCCTGCTCCTTAGTTCTACACCATTGAGAAGCCCAGCGGGGGATGGCAAAGCACCAGAACTGCTTTAGATGAGAAGAGAGGGCCACTAGCAGGGTATGTATCAAAATGGGCAGATAAAACCCGTTCCCCTGAGACTCTCATCCAAGAGCTCACCTACAATGTGTTTGCAGTAACCCAAGGAGTTCCTGCTCACCTCTATGAGGACAGATCCGAGACTCTGGCTCTTAGGCAGAGTATACCACAACGTTGAACATAGAACTTCCCATTGCACCACACAGTGCTGAACAAGACCCCTCAGTTAATAGAGTGATCAAAGAAATGGAAAAGCAGGCATATTTCTCCTGAGCTCTGGCAGTGGGAAAATCAAGTGCTTGTTTTCAGAGCAGGTCGGAGCAGTAAGTGTCCATAAGCAGAGCCAATTGATGTTCATATGGGCTTGCCCCTGCCACATCCATGAGCACGTAGACACAGGCATTTCTTTTGGACTGGACCACAGACCTGCTCATGAGCCAGCTCCCCTTAAATGCACACACAAAATTTCACCCCATCACAGAGGCCAGATTTCCTACTACATGTCGTGGCCTCCTACATCAACCTCTTGTAGAGACTAGTTCAGAGCACTCCTGAGAATCATCACTACATCTAATGGGTTAAAGAAGACCCAAAGCAACCCTACTCCAACCCAATGTAATCTACGATAATTTGATCAACCCTTCTGCCTGGCCAAAATATCAGAGACAATGCAGCATTATTGCTTCCCTTAAGCAAAGGGATGTTGATCCTCTCATCAATTCCAAACTGATTGTGATAAAGTGATGAAAGGTGCAGACCCTCAAGAGGCCACTTATACATCCTCTGTAGACAGTATAACCTGGCAGAGCAGAGCTCCTCAAGGCTCTATGTACGGCTGCAGGACGAATATCTGTAAAAGACTCCTAGCCTCAGTTGCCACCAGCAGTACTCACAGCTACTCCAGAAGTTCCCACTGAATTTGAGTGTTTAATCAGGTAAGAGCCAGGAAGAGCTACATTGCTCCTGTCTTGCTAGATTTTCTTCCAAGCTTGTCAGTAAGGCATGTTCAGACTTGGATGCCCAACCTATACAAACCTGGCCTGACACACTTCCCTTCATGTAGCTTTCTGGACACCTCCTTCCACCTCACATTGCTTCCCTCCTGCTGCCCTCACCCAACCACAAAGCCAGTGCCTCCACTCACAAGGTCCATGTCATGCTGGAGACAGCAGGCACATGCTCCCAGCTCACACACCTCCCTGCCCAAGGCTGGCTGCCAACGCAGTCCCAACGTGGAGCACACAGGCAAAAGGGCTGCTGAGGAATCCGCACCAAGCAGTGCTGAGCACGACCTTGCTGCTTTACAGTGGTAACCTGAATCCTAAATACTGGATTTCTAGGCATGCATTAAAACCATGAGACAATAGAGACTGCAAGGCTGGGGCTGGCTGAGAGCCAACTCAGCTCCTGCCCTGCCAGCATCCTATATTTCCCATTTTATTCTTTTTCGCCATGGCAGATAAGCAAAGTCCAGCAAAGCCAGAACACAGATGCATGTATAAGCTCAGCTGGGAGTTGAGGATCAGCAATAGACTGATCCCTCACTAGACAGTGGATGCCCAAGAAGACACAGAAGAGTGGCTGCCTTCTGCTTTCTCTCTCATACAAGCATTGCTTCTCCTTTACGGGTTTCATTCACGGTAGCCCTTTACCAAGTGTAATCATACCAGGCTTTTCCACCTGTCTGCATTCAGGAATAGCCATTGCCCTCAGTGTTGTATTTTCAGTCTTCCTTTCTACATTAATCCAACCCACACAACTCACATTTATGACAATGTTCAAGATCTCCTGAGGAGATGAAAAGTAGGATTTGTCCCTTGGTCTCTCCTGGCTGGAACTCACCAAATATTTGCTCACAAGGAAAGCTCACACTTTAGTCACTTTCTATAACCACTTCCACCTCTCCACGACACCTGCACAAACCAGTCCTTTCACAGACACAATAAAGCTTTCTGGGAGATGGACAAGAGGAGAAACCCTGATTTTGTCTGCACCCTGCCTACAAAGAGGTCCCTCTGCACTGTATTCCCCAGCCCAGTCCATGAAGTTAGCCAGGGAAGACATCTGCTCAAGCTGGCATGGATCCTGTTTTGCATGAAGACAGCATTTAGTCCTATATTAATGGGCTAGTTTGCCTATGCACAAAGGTATATGGGGTGAACACTGCTCTGTGCGGGGACTAACGCATTTTAGCTCTGCACTGGCAGCCCACATCCACGTGGAAGAGCCTGCACAGGTCCCAGTGCACCCAAACACATTTCCTCTCTGGAGTATATTATTCAGGGTCATTACACCTTCCTTAGAGTAGGTAGATCTTGAGAGAACATAATACTAAAGGAGCTGTTGGTTTGCAGGGAGGCCAAACTCAGTGACAGGGACCCTGGGCAACCAAGCACCATCTGGTTACCGCCGGCTCCCGACACAATAGCCCATGTTGGCATGTTTATGATAGAGACCAGAGGCGGATTCCCATTATCCCCATCAGATCGTGAGATGTGGTATCAGAAGAAGGCACCATGGGAAGCAGATGGGATAGCAGAAGAGAAAAGAACACAGCAAGACAGACAGACAGGAGAGATTTATATGAAGCTAAGGCGCATACCTATAAACATGGGATAAGCAAAGAGCATGTAAGTATGAAATTAAATGCAGGAAATCTACAGTATCCAGTAATCACTCAAATATCTTTTTCACCTTTTTTCCAGTTTATCATCAGCATTTTAAAATGAGATATTTATACCAATAAGTAAACCAGTTGTACATTGTAACCCTGGAAATATTGGCTGGGATCTGAGAGATTCATCCAGACAGACAATTCATTTTTACAGTTATTTTTTGATTCCTAGCTTTTGTGGAACACCAGCTTTCTGTGTTGGATTTTATGCCCCTGAAATATATTTACAATGCATGGCATCTGTATTGTGCATTACACACTTAAATCATTGCTTTTCATTCATCGCTTATAAAAAAAAATTGCAATATCCTGAAGCCCCAAATACTCAAAATCAAAATATTATTACTGTATTTTTGGAGCAATACTACAAAATAACGTAGTGCTTTTATATAAAGGAGAGAAAAGTGATCATGAGGAACATGGGTTCCCAAGATCTAGGAAGAGAGGGGATTTGAATTTCACACCAAGAAAAACTAAAACTTAAAAAAAAAAGAAAAAAAAAGAAAGAAAAAAATGAAGTAAAGAAAAACACTAAGGTTTATTTTCTAAATAAAAACATAGGTACATTTTATCATTTAAACAAAGAGAGAAGGGCGGGGGAGGCTCCACATCCATCAGCTTGCTCTCTGCGTTGGACAAATACTATCAGAAACAAAACGCGTGGCATAGTTAGCAGGAGAGGAGCTTAGTGCTTTAGATTTAATGATATGTATTTAAGTTCCTTTCAGGGGAAGCCTCCTGAAATCGTGGCGGAGGGAATCATGGTTTTAAAGGCTTCTATCATTGCTGCCTACGAGTGGAACAGAAAGGCGCTTTCTTTGTCGTCCTGGCGTTTACGGAAGCACCTCAACGTGTCCTTTCCCGAGGTGAAGCAAGGCGTGCAAAGCAGCGGCGTGCCAACATGTCCCCCCCGCCACCCCGTAAAAAACAAATAAATAGAGGAACGCGGGAGAAAACGGCCTTCGTAATCCACCAACAAAATGACAGCGGAGATGGTCTATCTCTGTAAATATTGCATGTCTCCCTGCCAAATCCCTCACTGGCTATTGTCCCGCCATCCCCACCCCCACGCCACCCTTTTTATATGTCATTAAGGATTTTTCGCATACGACCAAACGAGCGGAGGGAGAGAAAGCGGTTGTGCCGTCCCCACCAGTTGGATAAGCCATGACAGGGTGGCTGGGAGCAGGCGTGCGGCGAGCGCAGGGCAAATTAGGAAGTATGTTAATTCAATTAATATCATGGAGGGGCTGGCGGGAGCCGGGGGGGAGGCGTGCGTGCAGATTTTCCGCCCGAGAAAGGAGGTGGCAGAGAAAGAACTGGGGCATGCCAGCTCCCGTTATTGTTCTGCCTTCATCGGTAATTAGCACGATAAGGAGGGGACGGCGTGAGGGAGGCGGCGTGGCGAAGGCGACGTGCCGCTGCGCCCTACCCCATGCCCATGCGGCCATCTTGTAGGCGAGCGCGCGGGCTCCCGCAAAATGGCCGCCGGGGGCCCCCCATGCCGCCGCCTGCGGCCGGATGCCAACTACCCTGCCAGGCACGCGGGACGGTGAGGATGAGAGCCTCCGAACACTGGGAGCCCATGGAGGAGCCTTGTTGTACGGTGTCGTGCCCAACCATCAAGGCCCTCGGCGTCATCGGCTCTGTAGCCTGAGCGGGACCCGAGCCAGGAATGGCGGCCAGAGCAGCTATGGCCGCACAGATGTGCGACCTGATGGGCAAGGAAACACAGGGCCCAACCGCAAAGCCAACAGCGAGTTATGGACGAGTTCTGCCTTTCTCCTGAAGCAAAATCTCACAAAACCAGGGCAGAAAACTCAACCCTTCTAAATCTTGGCTTAAGTCAAGATCATTTAGGGAAGGAAAAGTCAAGGATATAGTGAAAAACACAGACAGAATCTCATGCTCCTCCTTATTTCTTGAGAACCTTATGAGTATTGTCCACAGCTCCAAAGGAACAATATCCATGTCTTAAAAAGACATCAAATGCCAGCCAAGAAATCCTCATCTGTGGTCACGGACTGTCCTCAAGATGATTACATCAACTGCTGACCTAAATGCAGTATTTGGGAAACTTTACATATATTTTTAGCAGTAATGGGGCTATATCACCTGGTCAAGAAGGCAACTGATGCCTATTGGAAATTTGAGATCTGCTGCTCTACTTTGCTGGAGCAGGGATGGAGCCAGTGTTAGTCGTGCAGGAAGACGATGACCACCATGCACAGACAGGGATGTGTTGTACATCCTAGTCAGACAGCTAGACACACAGATGGCAGGCTAGCTGCTCCGCTCCAGGGTCGTCTACATGGAAAACCACACCATTAAAATGACAGCCCAGTAGGTCAACCACTGCTCCTACTTGCTCCTCTGGTGTACATCTCTTCTCCCAGGCTAAGACTGACTTCCTCCAGCTGAGCTTAAACTGCTCCCAGCACGGCTTAACTAGCATACAGGACAGTCCTGCCTTCTGCTAGAGCAAACACCCATGGAGGTTATAGGCGCACAGCTCCTAGATCGCTCTCAAACCCACCCCCAACCTCAAGTCCGCAGACAGAACTGCTCTTTGGCAACCTCTCTGTCCTCTGCACGCTCCTGGGCTTTTCCCCGTGCCCGTGACACGCTATTACACCCTCCTTCCCCCGGTGCTAATCCTCCTTGTCAACCCGAGGGCAGAAGCAGACGGGCGCTCAGCATCTTGACAACGCTGTGATCTGTTCAAACCTTTTTGATGTCTGGGCAAATGGGGAAGCGGGAGTCTCCATCACCCACAAGAGAACTCCACCGCCACATGGTGAAACGGTTCGGTTCTGCCATGCCCACGGCCATCGTGAGCTTGGGAGGAGGGGAAAGTTGCGGCTGCTCTAGGAAAAGTGGGAATTTCAGCCTAACCCTGAGCAGGGAGCACCACGGGGAGAGTGCATTTCTCCTCAAGCAAATGCATGCGTCAAGGAGTGTGCACATGCACCAAGACACCATATTTATACAAATAGATGCATTCTCAGGAAAAATGCAAATAGCATCGCCTCCTGTCCCAGGCTCTCTCGGAGCTCCTGACATCCCCAGGTTTCAGAGGAGCACAACCGAGCCTCAGATCAAACATGAGCCCTGCAGGGGCTCCCTCAGGGAAGCAGCCACTCACTGGGGTCTCTTCTCTGCTTCCCTGCAAGGTTTCCCAACCCAGCCTGCCTTGGGTGCTCTCTCCTGAAGTGTGTAAGACACACGCGTGCACATGCAGAGCCTTTTAAAAGGTGCTTTGGGAATTGAGCTGCACTTGCTTTTTCTTCTAAAGTTAATCACCATAAAAGAGCTTTTGTTTTATTTTTAACAAAGCAACAGAAATAATCTCTGTACACAACCCTTCTGCTCCCACAGCCCTGTCCTTTGGCACAACAGCATGTCACATGGCCCCACAGAGAGGTGGGTCGGAAAGAGAGCAGGATAAGAGGGGCCAGGAGAGCTTGGCTTATGGTGCACAGAACCAGCTCCTCTTTCCCTTCTCTGGAGCTCACATTTGGCAGGACAGAGGCAGTGGGATGTGAAAGTGGATGGGAGATGGGAAAGACAGTCTCCAGTCATCACCTACATCCCCTGCCCACTGAAGTACCCTCTTTTGACCTGCAGTTTAGCTTGTGCGCTGCCAACCAAGGCCTATCTTAGTCTTCGATATCAGCAAGAAGTGACTCTCGCAGTAACACCGCAGCAATCAATGCGCTGACACAAAACCTGGGCCAGCCCAAGCTCTGCCTGCCCATGGTGTGTCCTCCTCACCAAACTAGCTGCAGACCCTGTCCCTCCTCCTTTCCAGCCCCGCTCGTCCAGGCTGAGGACTTGGACATGCCAGAGACATTTCTTGATGAGACCTATCAATGGGTGAGTGGCAGCTGAGCAGGTACCGAGCAAGATGCAGGGCCAGACAGCAGCCAGAGGGGAAGGCAGAGGGTGGAGGGAACGTGCCTCGGGAGGAATACTCACAAAGGGCTGCTTTCATTAATAAAACATTCCCCCCTCGGTCGCCTTTTGATTTGGGTGTAAGAATTAACCCCATCTGCCCAACAGCACGCTACCTACCAAGTCATCTCTGCTGAGGAAGGCCGTCTGACATGTGTCTGCTCAATTGCTACGCCTCCCCCTGCCCACACTCCTCGGCTTTGCAGACCCCCACCAAACAGCTCATCAGCCTTGCAGGGTCTGCCCTATTGAAGAGATCTTCTTCCCACAAGATAGATTAGATCCAGTGAAAATAGGCTTAGTGAAAATACCATTTCACTATTAATGCCCCCCCCCACGGCACTCTCTCACACCCAGAAAGATTATAACAAATCCCAGTCACCTTTTGCCCCTACTAACCAGTGCTCTAGTCTTTGCACCGCATGCCTTCCTTCACGAGCTGCAGAGCTAGGCACAGAGTAGCACTTACATAAATACACAGATATAGCTAGGCATCGCTAGAGATATTCAGCCACAAAACACAGAGGTCCCCACACACCTTCTCCCTGTCCTCATCACGACACCTCACCGAGTCCCTCACTGTTGCAATGCCCAGTCCTTAAGCATCAGCAAAAAGTCACGGCAAAATCTCTTATTGGTTTTTAAGCATGGTCTTTCCACTCAAAAATTGATGGGGGTTGCTTTTACGTCCCTGAGGCATTTCTGTTCTCTCCTCTGCCTTGACTTTCTGTTTCAAGAAAAACTGAGATGCAGAGATGCTTTTGAACACAGCCCCTTCACTTTTCCAGAGGTGTGTTTTAATGAGCGATTCGCCTTCCGAAAAGGGGCTGGCGGAGGGGTATAGGCGAAGGACAGCGAATTCTCCACACAGATTCAATAGCTGGTAGGTTGCCATGGGCTAAAGTATTCTGCACACATGAAGGCAAGGGACTCTGGAGCACTAAGGGTTTTGCCTCTCATGAGTTATAGATCTACCCTTCAAGAGCGGAATAAATGCGTTATCCCATCGCAGCCTGCGATGTATTCTACATAGACGGATTGATTTCCCCTATTGTTCTTAATAAATCCTGGCACATGAAGACACTCGCTGCACAGCCATTTTTCCTGCCTTATTCCACCTTGCAGAAGTAATAAGGGTCAGATATGGCCACAGTGGGAAGCAAAGGCAGTGTTTCACGGGCTGTGCGTGGGCCTTGGAGAGTACAGACAAGCAGCACCCTTTTCTCTGGTTATTCTCCCTGGCTGAGTCTAAACCGAAGGAACCAGGGACCCCCGCTGGGTACCAAAGCATCACTGTGGCTCCAAGAGAAGCAGCTGTACAGGCTGGGCCTGGATGAGCATCCATCCCTGCTCTGACCAGAGGCTGTTGAGACTCCTCTCCAGCCACAGTTCCGTGAGGGCTGATAAACACAGGGCTGGTCCCTGCAGAGCCAGCCCCAAGGGCACTCTGCTCCTTGCAAGGCCCTGCCAGCCTCTCAGCTGAGATCCTCACCCCTAGCTGAGGGCTGGTGCCTTCTCACCTTAAGAAAACCCCAAAGCAGGATAGTCAGAGTGCCTGTCTGCCTCCCCTGGGGAGTCAGGGGCAAATCATCTGCGGGGAAAGCTGCTCTGTTGGCTCCACGGCTGCCCGCAACAGAGCGGGACGCAAAAATAATGGAGTAACTCACGAAATAGATAGAAAGGGAAAAAAAAAAAGGAAAAAAAAAATCAACAACCCTTCTCTCAATGACTCCCAACTTCACAACACTGCAAACCCTCAATTTCTCTCAAAAGGTCTCTCCACTCTACTGCCTTTTCTTCCTGCAAGGTTTACACCTGTCTTCTTTCCCTGCACCAGGAGGGTTTTTGCTGGCCAAAGCTTCACTGGTGCCCAGCAAGGAGGCTCTGCTGGGCTCTGGGAAGCAGGTGGCCTTGCAAGGACCTGCCTTGGCCACCCACCCCGAGTTCCATCTAGGCTCGCCGGATTATCGCCGTTGGCCTTCTCCAACGGCAGCTAAAAACTGGCCCCATTTCAAAAGCCTCGCTGTGAAATCTGGCTCTGGGAGGCAGGGAGGAGTTAGGTAAAAGAGCTGGTCTCCCATGAATGAGTGGAACTCAGTCCTTCAACAAGACGCCCCGGGACTCACCTCTCTCTGCTCGGGTGGAGACGTCCCTGCCCTTCCCGAGGCTTCCCACTCCACAGGCGAGCAGTCGCGTATGGCTAAGGAAAAGAAAATTTGTCTCAATTAGAAATGGGCTCCCACATGTATGGATGGACATCAAGCAATTACTGAATGTCACTCATGGAGAAATGGCTGGAAAAGAGACCTTAAATTTGGGCACAACAAACATACACGGGCCATTGCGAGTGAGCTGTGGACCTCGGCGTGCTTCAGAGCATACCTTGTGCAGATGCTCCCAAGTCCATCCCCTCGGCTGAACCACACACAGACACGGAAAACACAGCCAGACACGACCACGTTCTCTAATAAGGAAATAAAGCCGAGTGGACCCGCGTTGCCAGTGCCCAGAGAGCAACCCTGTCTCTTTAATTTTCTCCCTGGCTATCTCATCCTTTGCACAAACTCTTTCCTCCCTGTGGCTTCTTCCAGCCTGGTGGGCAAAGTGGGAAAACATCATTAGGGAGGAAAAATAATTTAGTTTGTTAATCAGTATCCAGTGGTGGGAAACAAGAAAGACAGAAAGCAGGGCTGGCGGTTAGGGCTTAGGAAGGGCCAGCACAAAGCCCACCATTCATGACATCTGGGGCTGGGATTCTCATTGAATTAAACAGACACAAAGAGCAGAGGCATTTCATGCTTTCTTCACAAGAATTATCATATCTCCCTGGCACTAGGAAACCTTCAGCATGGGAGAGGGGGAGAGAAAGAGAGAGGGGAAAGCGGGTAGGCTGGGTAGAAATATGGGGCAGGGTAGAGGCGGCTTTGTTCCAGGCTTGGATTTATGGATGGGATGCAGCGTGTTGCCTTGCCGGGAGAGACAGGGCCTTCGCGCGCTGGGTCTAATAAGAATCAGCGAATGTGAAACAGGGGGCCCCTGTGTACCATGAAGCAGGGAAACCCGCGTTTGACAAGCCAGCAGAACGAGCGCCCGCGTCTCAAGGCTGCGGAAGGAAGGATGCTGACGCTCGCCGGAGCCGCGGCGCCTTGCGCGTGTCAGCGAGGGGGGGAACGGGGAGCGGCGATGGGAGGGAAGAGGAGAGCGGGCAGCATCGTTCGGTCATGACAATTAATTAGCTCGTGTACGAGCCACGGCTGCCTCCTCCCCGCTGCCCCACGAGCGGCCCCGCTGCCCCACGGCGTCCGCGGAGCCTTGGCCGTGAATGGCGGGCAGAGGAGGCTGGATCCCCGCGACACCAGCCCCGGGGCACCCGGGGCAGCGGGAAACCCAGGGCCTGTGCAGGAAAGCGGAGTGGGGACCATCAAGGAGAGGAGTCCCTGGAGCAGCAGCAGCGTCTGGAGCGCAGGAGAAAAAGCTTGGGAGAGACCGGGGTGCAGAGCAAGAGCATTTGAGCTCTAGCCCATAAGCAATCTGGGGCAAGACCTGTCGGCTCCCACAGCGAGTGCCTGCCCTGCTCCGTCTCTGGCCATTTACCAGGAGATCCACTTAAAACACTAATTGCTCCCTGGCCAAGGCCCTCAAGCTGCTGGGAGGCCTCCCTGCATCATTACCTGTGGGAAGAGGGGGCTGATCCCTGACCCCACGTCCCTGGGGTAATGCGACCCAGTGCACTGGTGCCACAAGTGAATATTGCTACCCGCAGAGTGAAGACAAGACACTCCCGACCGCCTCCGAGCTGCCCCATCCCCGACGTTTTGGATTCCTCTACATCATCATGCTTATTTTCTGCTGAGAGCAACCACAGGAGGAAGAGCGCGCAGGTGGCAATTACCAAAGGAAGCAGGCACAAGAAAGGAATGAAGCAACTGATAGAAGAAAATAGAGAGAGAAGCCTCCTCGACATGGGATGTGTGCGGAGAACAAGCAGCACACTGGAAACAAAGGGATACACGGAGAGAGGAGAGGCTGGGACGGGCATCTCAGCAGACACATAGGTAAAAGTTGAAAAGGAAGCACTAATTAGCACCCCGGCCATCACTTCCCATTAATAGCTTGTCACCGTTTCCTTGATGTTGCTGAGAGCAGGAAAGTTGGTATGTGTGATGCTTACCTGTCTCTATCTCATTAACAGAAGTCAGGGTGAGAACAGACGTTTATTGCCTGCATCCAGATAGACAAGCCCTGGGATGCAGGGAGAGAGAGGAAAAGTTACGAAGGAGATGCTGGTGAAACAGCAGCCCATGCTCACACAACGGGAACCCAAACCTGGCACACTGAATGCCTGCACCAACACAGGAGCAGCCCCAAGCAGAGGCTGGGTTCCAGGAATCCACGTGGAGAAAACACTAGATTATATAATAATAATCCAGAGCAAAACACTGCCAGACCAAGAAAACACTTTACCACCAGCACAAGGGGCTAAGACTGGGTTATATCGAGAAGAGTAAAAGAAAATAAATCTATTGCTTTCTTTCCCCCAAAAAAAATGGCTTGGACAGAGTCCACCCTCCGATAAAGTAGAGATAGTTGAATATCACCTCTCAGGTATTGCAAGACACATTCATGAAGAAACTTCCCAACAAAGAAAAAAGAAAAGGAATGTTCAAGCAGAAATAAATCTGTGTTGCATCTAATTACTCCCAAAGTAAAGGAGAAGTGATTCTTCCAGCAGTTTAAAAAAAAAAAAAAAAAAAGATAGAAATAGAGATTATATCTGATATTTCATGCACAAAGGCCTTCCCCCTTCTCCTCCAACACATGGAACGACTCCCATTAGCAACAGTGGGAAGAAAGAGCACGCAAGGCAGGGATGCAACAGCAGCAGGCGTGTGAGCTGCTAGCGTGTGTCTGGGTGGCAGGACGATGGGTATTTGTGTGTGTGCATGTTCCTAGAGGCATCCTCATTTTCCCAAGGAGGCAAATGCACCAAATAAGCCCAAGATGCCTCAAGATCCAGAGCCCAAATCTCCCTGGGAGTGAACGAGGCAAAAGCAAAGGCAAAGAAAACATCAAGGCCGTTTCTGAGGGAACAAAGGCTTCTCCTTTTAACTAGAAGGCATCTTCTTGGCCATTCAGCTCGCATGGGGTGTAGGATCTGTTGACTCCTCCCTTCACGCAAACATGCTTGTTCAATAGTCTCCCAGGTCTTTGCTCCTCCACAGCCTCTCTGCCCGTATTCGCTGTCCCCTGCCAATGCAGTTGATGCCACAAGCAGAAATACTGCCCTGAAATGGCCTCATTTAGACTGCATGGTCAAGCGCTTCAAAGTTAGGAAATGTCCAATTTATGGCTGTCCATGCAACCTTATTTCCACCTCGCTGTGCAGCCACCCTGGCCAGGGAAGGAGGGAGCGAGCTAAAAATAGGCTCTGACTGTGTCATTCCAGCCTCGTAAGGGCACGCGCAGCGAGCGGCTGAATTAACGTCTCATGGGCAGACTGAAATCTGGTACCCTCTGACTCGCGAGCGCTCAGCCCGGTGCCTTAAACCATGGCCATTTTTTAATCTACAGAAATCACATGCATTTTAAACATACAGAAAATGCATTATTTATACCTAATAAATAATAGATTGTTTATATAAGCAAAAAGAGAAACAATTGTATGCGAGCGGAACGCGTCCTCATCCCCCCGCCGCCGCCACCGCACAGCCTTCGTCCTGCACAGGGAGCGAGATTCCAAGCCCCGAGCCTCGGCACGGATTTCTGCCACCGGGAAACCCAGCACTAATGTTATGTGGCAGCGGCAGAAGGCGGCTCTCAGGGCGCCGCGGCGGCGGGGAGGTTGGCGAGGGCCGGGCCGCTCCGTGCGCACGGACACACGGACACGGGCCCTTTCCTGCCATCGGCAGGGCCCAGAGGACTCTGCTCCCGGGAAACCGGGGCGACACGACAGGATCCAAGAACAGGAGCCAGACATGGACCCATCAGCAGGAGTTGGCGGCTGCCGCTTCCACCAACAACGACCGTGCCAGGGCAGGGCAGCAGGGAGAGCCCGTGGATCTACCCTGCTCCTGCTCTGTGTTTATCCCTAGAAAACACCTTTTTTTTTCCTTTTTTTTTTTTTTTCTTGCCCCCGAGGAGGCAACCGAAAGGAAAATGTGATTCTGAACAATTCATAATTCAGCTAAACCTGAAAGGAATTTCGGGGACAAAGACTAGGCATTTCTGTAGCCTAAGAGCTTCCCCCTGGCCGAATTTCAAGGGCCCGTGAGGAACAATGGGAGTGTCAGAGGTTCTCAAAAAGAAAAAAAAGAAGTTCAAGAATCTTTACAATAAAAAGTGTTAGGCAACACAGAGGTCAGCGCCAGCTCCTCCTATAATAAATAGCAAGACTATCTTGCATTAACTATAGGAGACATTTTAATGCTGTGTCTCAGCTTCGTGCTAATTATACTTTTTCACCATATTTTGAACCTAAGAAAAAATGTCATCAGTTAATTATAACAGATGAGGGAGTGTGAAGACTTCCTCAATAAATAATGCCTTGATATCTCATATCCAACAAGCTGTGCTCACTGTTCTGAAGGTGCCCAGAAATATGTCCTCTCAGGAAATATATCAAGAAATGATGGTCCCATAAGCTGGCTTTGTTTGCAAGCCTTGATTTTCAGGCCAATAATTAAGTGATTTTTATGGATCTGGGAGAGTAAAGGTCATGGGATTACTGGAATAGGGCCAGAGAGATTCTGTGTTTAAGGAAAAAAAAATACAAAAGACCCCAGCAAATTCCCCCCATAAGCGGCACACAAACGCACAGCAGCGATTTGGTTTCTGGGCCCAACTGCCCTCTCCCAGGTTTCCTGAGGTCCCTTCGGTCCTCATTCGCTCCCGGCATCTCCACAGTGACCACACACATGGAGCCAAAGGTTCATTTGGCTGAGTCCGGGCCCATGGACAGTGGGACAGGGATGCAGTGAGCACCGGGTCCGGCTCTGCCATCCAACTGCCCCCGAAAAGGAGGGACTTGTCACCGTCCCGCTGCCCCCATCGCCCTTCCTGCCGGCGCAGGTGGGTGCCCAGGTCCTTACGAAGGTTCCTCAACTAAAACATCTTTCTTTCAGCTCCTTTCCCCACCCAGCACCCCTCACTTCCCCCTCTGAAGGGCCAGGATTTGGCGTGGGAAAGATGTCTTGGGGCTTTTCACAAATCCAGTATCCCCTTGAACCAAAACCAATTAGCCTGGCCCAAGGTCCTGCCATTGAGGGACTGTCCCTTCTTTTCAAACCCCCGCGGGCTCAATTGCTCTAAGGAGCCTGGATGTGAATGAGCAAAGCCCACTTAAAGTGGTACTTAAGGCCAGACCAGGGTGAAGGAAAAGAGAAAGCCTGTATAGGAACAGCAATCCAAGTTTCCAAGACACAGCTAACTGAGGGACACTGGGTCCTTCCCCCTCCCATTTTCCCTTTTTCTTAATCCCCCAATCCTGAGCTTTCCCAGCAAACGCCCCTAACTAAACCGGAGCCACCGCATCAACATGGGTGATGGCACCAGAACCGCGCGTCCCGCCGCGGGAAGGAGCCGCCGGCGCGCGCCGCGAGCACGGGGGGCTCGCAGGGTCCCGCATGGGGTGAGCAAGCGGGGCCGCTCGGCGGGGTTTGGGGTTTGGGGCAGGCTGGCCCCGCCGTACGCGGCGCTTTGGCCGCCGGGCTCATGCCCTGCAGCAGCGCCCAAGCGCCCGGGCGACAAACCCGCCCCGCGACTCCGCGCGCGCCCTCCGCGCAGCGCTGCCACGTGCCAACACAAGCACCTGCAAGGGCGCCAAGAAACCAGCCCTGGCACCTGCCCGTACGCCACATCAGCACCTTGCAGGCCCGCTGCCGCGTGCGCCCGGAGCGCCACAGAAACACGGATCTGTGCTCGGCAGAGGCTCCGCGCCCAGCCCTCCTTGGCCAGGGCCGTCGTTCACGCTCACGGATTGGGGACAAGTCACAGCCACTCGCTGCGGCCATGAGTGGGACGGGCCTCCAGGGTGGAGGTCTCGGCTTCTCCTCGGGTGGCTCGGACAAAGCCGGAGAGGAGAGGCAGGTAGAGCCGCTGTTCGCTGGACAAAAGGGCTCGCGGAGCCAGGCCTCCCGCTTCCAGCAGCCCTTGCCGGGCGAGCTCATAAAAACACCCATTGATGGGACCTCATCCATAACCAAACCGGGGGCTCACACGGCCGCGCTCCCATTCACGGGCAGCCTGTTTAAACAGTCAGGGCCAAAAAGCAGCTCCAGCACCTACCCCCGGCGGGGAGCTGGGACAAACCCGCCCACCGCATGCCCCGAGCCACGGGCACCCAAGGGTGGAAGAGTTTCAGGACAAGCAGAGAAATAAAGGAAAGGGTTTGAGCACACCAGGGCATCGGGGTGAAAGCAGAGGGGGGATTTTGCACTTACCCCCTTACTGCCCACGCGGCACCTCACATCGCTGCTGTGTCTGCTGCTCCTTGCCCCTGCCAGCGCTGCTGGAAGAACAAAGACAGAAAGGACCAGCTCGAGAAACGTCACCCACGTGCCACCGATCCCGCGTCCTGAGCAGGGGGCAACCCCACAAAAATAGACAAAAAAAAAATACATATACCACCAGGATAAGCGATGCCAGGTCAGGTGGGACTAGCTAAACACAGCCGCTGTCACACACATGGGTTAGGGGTTTTATCCACCTCTTGCCTCCCCTCCACACCACTGCAGCCCGTTATTCCCTGCCATTCCCCAGCCTCCATAGCCCCCTCAGACACCCAACCGTGTGTTTTTGCATAGACAACAAGAGCAAAAGTGAGGACAAAAGCACGAGCAGAATTCAGCCCCAGCTCCTCTCCCCCGGAAACCGCAGGACAAGCAGCTTGGTCCCTCTCTACAGATGTGCAAGTAAAATCTCATGTCTCAAAGCACCTCAGGGGGAGTTTCTTTGGGACATGCAAGCCAACCCCACTGCCTGAAAAATACATGAAATACCAACTCCGAACAAGTGGTGTTGAGGGAAAAAAAAAGAAAATCAGGAGTCATGGGCGGTTTCCAAACCGCTGATCCCATAGCAAGATGGAAAAACTTGCATTGGATCCTTCACAAAAGTTTGCATGTAGACGCTGATTTCCAAACTTGTATTTTATTTTCTAAAATTAAACCTATATATTTTTATATACACACACACAAAAACATTTTTTGTATGTGTGCATGTATTTTTTTCCTCCAATCCTCTCTTTATATAGTCACCTAGTGCAATTACCAAAGCCAGGGACAGAAACACCTACTGGGTTCTGCTAGTGCAGAAACACTTCCACCAGAACAGATTTTCCCTAACATGCTGGTCGAGTGATTCCTTCTGAATTATATTCATTAGGAATTTGAATGTTTCCTTCCTCCATCCCCCACCAAATCATCACTCCAGAATCAACGCATTCATCAGCCACCTTGCTCACTTCTCCCCTGCTTTGTTCAGTCTAGTTTTAAAGCATCTCCACTGAAACCGTTTCCACCTGACTCGATACTCTCATACAAAAGAAAAAGAAAATAAACAGAAGAAGAATTGAGTGCCACTCACAATATTGTGGAAATAATTGGAAAATTATTTCTTAAAAATAACCGACATAATAAAGGAGAGAAATAACTACATTCCCTCCTGCTCATCTCCGATCTCTTCCACAATTTCTGGGGTTGCATCAAGAATATACATTCCAGATGGGCTGGAGAGAACAAGGTTGGTTCTTAATGACACGTCTTTTGCAGGGTTAGGAATGAATGATTCATTCGGATCTCGCCGAGAGTCGGTGCCACAGTTGAGTTACATTTCTAGAAAATCCGTATCTTTAATTCTGGCGCTGCGTGTGGGACCCAGCAAATCATGGAATTACTGCTGTAACTTCGGATTAGTAACGCTTTCTAAATGATAGTCTAATTCCAGGCCTTCATGCTTTTCAGCGTTCAAACTCACACAGCCTTTTCCCTGGGAGGCTTCCCGTGGAATTAGTGCTGGCGTCTTCCTCTTTTTCTGCCCTTTTTAATTTCTCCAATGACTTCTCATTAGAATATATAATAACAACAGCTCCTCAGAACTTCCCTTTCTCGCGGAATAGCCCGATTCAGGCTGCGATGCTGCCTCCTGACCGCGGTGCCGGCGGAGCTTTGCTGGCCCTGGAAGGGCGCACGGGCACATTCGGCTTCGCGGGCCTACGCGGCGTCTGACGCCGTCACCCCGCGCAGGGGATGTCGGAAAACCCGTCTCAGAGCAGCACCCAGCTCCTGCCTCTCGCTTTTCCAGCGCCTTGGTCCTGCCTCGCTACCTCTGCCCTCAGCCAGAGCTGCGCCCGGCTGCAGAGCTGAGGATGAGGACGGGTACCCAAATCCCACCTCTCCAGGAGCTTGGCAGTATCTCTCCCATCTCCAAAGCGGCGCATGGAGAGATGCAGAGAGGACAAAAAGCCCTCTGGCCACCGTGGTCACCAGTAAGTTAGGGGGAGATCTTCTTTTGCAGCCTCCCCAGCGCTGCCACAGCCCGTGGAAGCTGCTGGCAGTGCAGGGACCCTTCCCGCAGGACACAGGAATTGGCTGTCACCCAGCACGGCGCATCAGCGGGGCCGGGGGCATCGCGTCCTGCCACCTCCAGGCTCCCACCACCAGTGTCCCACGTTGGGACCACAGCGCTGGGGACCCAAGGGGGCCGCAGCCCCAGCCAGGGGCGCTCACCCCACACGGGCTGCGAAAACGTGCCGGGGAGCTCAGCGAGAGCGCGGTGCTTTGTGTCACCATGGGAACCGAATGCAGATTTGCCAATTGCTTTTTTCTTTTTTTCCTTTTTTTTTTTTTTTTTTTTTTTTTGTTATTTGCCAGACATTGTAATACATACGATGCTTCAACTTCTCAGAGGTGATTGAGGCTTTGTGCCTGCCAAGCGCCCGGCTCTGCAGGAAGGGAAGCCCCAGGGCTGTCGGGCTGCCCACCAGAGGGGTGCACCCGGTGGGACCCCTTCTCTGGGGACCCCCGGCTAGAAACCAAAGCAACAGCCGCGGCACAGGAGAAGTGACTGCATTGCCGAGAACTTGACCTCCCGAAGGGAGGCCACAATCAAGCCCAAAGCCCAAGGAAAAGGAAAATAGGGAAGGAAGGAGGGGTAAAGGCGGGGAGGAGGAGGGGAAGGGGGTGTTTTCCTCGGCTTGACCCCCAGAGCGGCGCGGAGGGGCTTTGTTCGGGGGGCCTGCTGTCCGCGGGGTGAAGAGCCCCGCGGGGCTCAGGGGCGCATCCCCAAGTGTGTTTAACAGCGCGTCCAAAGCCGCGTTCATCCGGCGCTGGAAGCACTTGCTTAGGAGCTGCTCTTCTCCCCCGGCCCTCCCGCCTGGTGCCGGGAAGCCCCGCGGGGCTGCCTGGTGTCCGGAACGCGACGGGGCGAGCGCGGCGCCGTTACCTGGAGCCCCGAGGTGGCGGGCGGCGGGTCCGGGCGCCTCTGCTGCTGGTTCCAGCGCCGCCGGTGCCGCTGCAGCCGCTTGCCCCGGGCGAGCAGGTCTGGAAGTCATTTCTACTTTCGGTTATCTAGCTTTATGATGGCTCCATAACACTCATACAGCTAGATAACCAAAGACAGAAACATCCCTCCGGCGGGGCTGCCGTTCACTCGAGGTGGGCACGGCTGAGCAGAGCGGCCGGGATCTGCCAGCAAGGAAGCCAAAAAAGACAGAAAATAAATAAATAAATAAATTAAAAAGATACAGGGAAAAAAAAAAAGGAAAAAAAGAAAAAAATAGAAAAAAAAAAGAAAGGAAAGAAGAATGAAAGAAAAAAAGCAGGAGCGAGACCGATGGGCGCATTGCGGGCGGCGCGGCGCTGGAGCCGGGAATGCCCGGACCGGAGCTCCTGCCGGTCGGGGCTGCAGGCGACGGCGCGGGCTGCGCATAGTCAAGCCGAACCGAGCCGAGCCATGCAGAGCCGAACCGAGCCGAGCCGAGCCGAGCCGGGTCAGCTCAAGCAGAGCCGAATCTGGCCGGGTCGAGCCGAGCCGAGCCGAGCCGAGCCGAGCCGAGCCGAGCCCGGCTGGGCCGTGCAGGGCCGGTCCGAGCCGAGCCCGTCGCGGTCCCGGTCCAGGCGCTGCGCTCGCGCTCCCGCCCCGCTGCCCAACTTCTACTCCCCTCGCATGGTAATCGCCCCCTTTGGGAAGTGACGTCACGGCACGCACGACCAATCCGCGGTACCGCATTCAAATCAGCGCCCCTTTTCCCGCGCTTTCGCGGCCCGGTCCGACCGGACAGCGGAGCGGGACGGGTTGCGGGACGGGAGGGGGTGGACGGGGAGGAGACGGGAAGAGATGGAGTGAACGGGACGAGACACAGGATGGGACGAGACACGGAATGGAATGGGACGAAACGAGACGGGGCAGACTGAAGCAGGACGGGACTTTGCTGCACAAGACGGGTCAGGGCGTCACGGGGCAGGACTAGGCTGGACGGGCTAGAGCAGCACTGGCTGCAGCCCCACCGCTCCTTGCCCGACGTGTCTCCCCTCCCGGCCTGTGCCGGAGGGGCCGCGCCGCGGGTCGCTTTGTCCCTGCTCGCAGAGCCCCCTCGGCCCCTTCGCTGCGCCGTCGGGGGGAGGAAAGGCAGCGAATCCCTGCGCTGCCCGTCGCAGAGAGACCGACGTGCACCTGACATCCCTGTCCTCGGCCCTGCCCTTTTCCCCCCGCCTCTTATTTTTTTTTATTTCCTTCTTTTTTTTTTTTTTTTCCCCTTCACGTCTATTTCTTTCTTCTCTCTCTCTTTTTTTTTTCTTCCTCCCGTCCCCCTTACTCCTGTCTTTCCTCTTCCTCCTGTACTCATCCAGCGACCTTCTCTCCCAGTCCCGTCCGTCCTCGGCATCTTGCACCGCGGCGGGGCAGCCTCAAGCGCCCCTTTCTCCGGCTCAGCCTCCCCGAGAAGAAGTCGGAGAGCCAGGAGGCCCCCGCGACACGACCCAGCTCCCTGCCCTCCGCTTCTCCCCTGCCTCGGTGTTGATTATTTCCCCTCCAGAATTTGCTATTTTTCGCAAGGGTTCTTAGCGCAATCCTCATTTAGCGACAGATCGGGCGCATACAAATTTTAACAACAACAGCAAATAGAATAAAAAGCCAGGAGGTAAATATGATTATCTAGGGTGGATATCTGACCCAGCCCTAAAAAAGAATAATAATAAAAAAAAACTTATAGCTTTCTGACCACCTCTTTCCCTTAAATCTGAGGCGTAGGTAAAATGTGACCTTCTGCAAACACGAAATCTGCGAAATGAAGCGATTATTGTCGGAGAAGCCTCGGCTGAGCACAGGCTGCCTGTCCCGGCGGCTCCGGCTCTCGGCAAGCTCCACTCGGGTTATTTATTTCCTCCGTTCTCCTTCTTCCACTGCCATTCCCTTAAAATAAATAAATAAATAACCCCCCCAGCAGCTCAATCAGACTAAAAGCTAAAAGATCAGCCCTGCCAGCCTCTCTGCGAGCCGGCGCACGGTTAGGGCGAGCTGTCTCGGCGCCGCTAACCTGCCGCTTCGCTCCCTTCCCTTCCCTAACGAGAACCGGCCCCGGGGGCGGCCTGGCCTCCTGCACGGGACTGCAGCGGGTGGGGAGGAATCTTTGCTCCTTTCGCAGCCCCTCGAGTCCTTCCCGGCGCCCTGGAGCCGCTCGGCACGAGGGACGGCCGGGCTTTTTTTAATCTGCCCTGGGGAGAGGGGGAAAAAAAAATGTCACAAATCGGATCGCCTTAATTTTCCGGCCCTGGATTTTCTCCTAATTTATTGCTGTCGCTGTTACGGTGATTGCTGCTGCCATGTCCCTGGGCGGCGCGGGGCCGAGGCGGGGAGCAGCGGGGGCATCGGCCGAGGACCCTCCGCCGCCCCTCGCCGGGGCATCGGGCCGCTTTGGTGGCCTGGCAGACGCCCAGGTTTGGTTATTCCTGCGGGAGCGGCGCGGGGAACCGGGTCGGCCGAGCTCTCCCTGTAACTTGGGCTGGGCGCCGGTTGTCCAGGGTCCTACCCGCCGTGCAGAGCCGGGCTCTGGGGTGCTCGGGGTGAGGTGCCGGTCCGAGCACGCGATGCTCGCCCGTGGGGAAGGTCCTCTCGCCTTTCTGCCGGGTAAAAGGAGCGATTTGCTTGGCAGGGATTTTTTCTTTCTTTTTTTTTTTTTGGTTTCAAGAAATACTTTGCTCTGCTGGGAAGCGGCCGCACGTTCCGGCCTCCCGCTCCACGCAGGCAGAGGCCCAGTACCTAGGAGAAAATTGCACCTTGGATTTTTATTATTATTAATAATAAAAAGATAATATTTTTGGTGCAATTTAAGCAGGACGCACAAAATGGCTCCTTGGCACAGTGCGAAGCAGCAGCGAACAGCGCGGGGATGGTTTCGGCCGGAGCTGCGTGGCCTGCGTGGGCTGCGCGTGGGACGGCCCTTCCCCTGCGAACGGACACAAGCGAAACGTGGGAAAAAAAAAACAGATCCCAGCTCCAGACCGATCTTCAGGAAGGTGGGAAAATAACAATAAAAATAAAGGAAAATAACAATAAAAACTAGGCAAAAAAATGCAGGTTATTTCCACCGATGGCGAGGCCGACGGCTTCGCCTCCAGCCCTCCGCGCCCGTGGGCAGCCCTGACGGCGGGGCCGGTCGCCCCGGTGCGGTGGGACGGGGCGGGGCGGGCAGCTCTGGCCATGGTGCTGCACCGGCCCGGGCCGAGCCTCGGGGCCCGGCCCGACGGGGACGGAGCCGGCGGCACCGGCGACCTCGACGGCCCCTCGGAGGAGCCGCCCGGTTCCAGCCGCTCCCGGGCCGCCCCTCAGTTATTTAATTCACTCCCCCTTGTGAAGGGTCCCCTCCGCTGCGTCCTGCGCGTCTGACGTCACTTTTCTTTAATTAGGAGAAGTTATTTTTAGCCAGTCTAGGGTAACCCCGGTGCTTCGCCGCCTCGAGCTGCATCTAGGCTTGATTGTTTTTATTTCCTCCCACAAACGGGGCTTCGTCAACTTCGCTCAGCTCCCACAGGTGCAGGGGAAACGCGTTGCTTGATTTAGCAATTAAAAGTCGCGTCTAAGCGAGCCCGGGCACTGCAAAGACGCAGCAGAAGCGGCCCAGGCAACGTTGGGGCCGGCAGCGACGGGGGGATGAACCTGGACGGCCCTGGCTCGGGGGCCGGATGTCTGCCCAGCCGGGCACGTCGAGGGGCTGCTCAGGGGACAGAGAATCTGGGCGCCTGCACTCTAGTGCTTCGGTTTTCCTTAAAGGTGAGGCCTAAAATGCATTTCGCTTCCAGGGAGACACGGGAAAAAAATAATAGTAAAGCAAGTAAATTAATGGCCACGGCAAGTGCGGAGAGGAGAACGAGAAGAGGAGAATGGAGAGAAGAAAACCAAACAGAAGAAAAATGATGAAATAGAAAAAAAAAAAAAAAAGACAAAAAAAAGACAAAAAAAAAAAAAATAAATAAATAAAGGGGGAAAAAAAAAA
>JAVCKT010000698.1:3255-17553 GCA_032273925.1 Rhynchotus rufescens | reverse complement strand
GATACTCCACTACAAATGAAGCTTTCAGAGGCTTGAGCTGTTTCATATATGGAGTTTTGGACACTAAGTTTAATAAAGGTAAACACATTCAGATGAGTCCAGAGAAGGGCAACAGGAGTAGAAGAGGAATACATAACTGCAGAAAAATGGCAGTTATTAGGCTTGTGGGAGAAATGGCTTAATTTGGGGGCTAGAAAACTCGGTTTAATTATGAATATAGGAAACCAATGGAACAAACTGTATAGACAGACTGCTTGAGTACCCTTCATGGGAGATTTTTACAGATAAAATAAGAATTTTATAGGTTACCTGGGTCTGTTCTATACATATATCATCCTATCACAGTTCCATGGTTTGAGAAAAAGATCTCCTGAGATCCATCCAACCCAAAAGTTCTGTAATTCTATGAAATCTGTACATAGATATACAAATGATTCAAAAAAAAAAAATCTTGTCTTACAAAAATGAAATGGGAAAATTCTTCAGGAATGAGGACTCCAGCCCTTATTTTAATTTAATATATTAAGTCTTAAAAGTATGAAGATTATAAGATTTATTTTCCTTGCCTAAGTCTAAGGACCAGAGTGCCATTGTTTGAACTCTAGATTTCCTCTGATTTCTCTGTGAGTCACTGAATGTGTTAAAGTCCTCTGCCCTGCCTTTCTTTATGGAACCTGTAGAGTACAAAACACTGTTATCACATAAATAATGATATTAAGAGGTAGGCCTATGAATCCAAGTTAAGGGTTTGCTATCAGCCAATCTTTCACTCTAGCAGATTAGAAAAATTGCAAGGCTTCAACTCAGGAATGGTAAGTTGCTTGGTTTCTCCACAATTGATATTAATCTACCTTTGACAGTTGTCTAAGTTGAAAATACTATTATGTTTTGCACAAAAGCAGAGAATACACAAGAGAGAATTTAATGGAACTTGGAACACACTATAGTCTTCAGAATTTGCTACATTTTCTCCACAAACCAAATTACTTTAAACTCTAAGTAAACTTTTCAAAGCTGTTAGCATTATTTTCTCGCATCACTCAAATTGTTTTCAGAAGCCATGTTTCTGTGATGAATCAGAACATCTTCTATTATATAGTTGAAGAGCATTAAAACTATCAGGCATAATTTACAGCTTTTTCTCCTTTAGATTCAGCACTTTTCTGAAGAGAAACTAATTTAATAAATAGAGAATCTATGTTTCAGTCAAATTTATTATACTTATCAGACTTGAATTTCAGACAAGACACCATTAAACTGAATTTGAAGAGGAACGAATCAAACTGCAAGTGGGCACTGTATTAATTAGTAGCTTGAAAAATGTCTAATACTCTTTCAATCAAGGGAGTTCTGGTGATGAGAGAAAAAGGAGGAGGAATTTTGTTTGTCCTTATGCATTTTTTACTTTGTGCAAGCTAGAACAACAATAGCCAATTCAAAAATAAGCATAAATGGGTACAAATGAATACAAATTAAAAAATGGGTACAAATAAAACCCAGGCAGTTCCATCTGCATGTGAGGAGGAACTTCTTCCTTGTGAGGGTGCCAGAGCCCTGGAAGAGGCTGCCCAGGGAGGCTGTGGAGTCTCCTTCTCTGGAGATCTTCCAAAGCCGCCTGGCTGCCACCCTGTGCCCCGTGCTCTGGGTGTCCCTGCTGGAGCAGGGGGTTGCACTGGATGGTCTCTAGAGGTCCCTTCCAACCTCAACCAGTCTGTGATTCTGTGGAAAACAAACCAAACCAAAACAACGTTTTCTTTCTCCTGTATTGACATTATTCTCCTATGAGTCTCAGGCCCCACAAACCCTCTCTAACTGCCAAGTCTGTGATGGAGATCATATTTTATTCATGAATCTGTTAATGTTATCTATTATTTTGTGATCATGTTAATTGCATTTATGTTATGGGGATTTTAATTCAAAGAGGTGCTGCCATGTTTTGTGTACACCGTGTAAACCTAAACAGCATTTTTGTTGTTTCCGTGGTCTTTTACTGATTTTCACATACTTCAAATTTGAAGTTACATATGTCTAATTGATCTTTTGTTAAAGAATGTTGTCTGCTCTAAAACTGGCAAAATTATAAAACAAGAGGAAAATAATATCTCTGGAAAATAATATTTCCAGAGAACTATGATAGTTTTAGCAAACACTGAGAATAATGGTCAGAAGAGTAAAAAATGAAACAAAACAAACAAAAAAACACATAATATCATAATTAAACTTAATTAACTATGATCTTTAGCTTGATTTTGAAAAGCTTGATTATAGAAAACACTTGAGGTGTGAGTATTCCTACTGAGCTTTGTACAAAGGGAATAGTCTCCCTACGGATGTGGCCTGTCCTCTGCAGGACGGATTTAAGTCAGGCATTGACCGGCCTCTGTTTACTGTAGCTGAACTCTGCACAGTTGAGAATGTGGAAGAGGATGATGATGATGTAGTAACTCCCGCTGACACGCCAGGAGATGTGCAGAGCCCTTGGTGGAGGTTTGGGAGGCAGCTTGCAGGGAGGGCAGGTTTGGCAATCAAAGAGTAGAGTCCTCGCACAGTGGCCACAGCTGGTACAGATAGAGAGTCTCACTCTGGAATGCCATATTCTGTTAGTTTCTCTTTTACACACAGTTCTTCGAGGAACTTCATAGTTGAAAGATGACAAAATTTGAGAGGCAAAGTAGATGAGGATCAGATTATTACTCAAGAAGATGAACTTTTATTGGAGAGGTAAAAACAAGATGAAGCGCAGTAATGCCAGCTGCAATATCATGTAAAAGGCTAGAATTTCTGCTCTAAATGTACCATGGTTAAGAGTGGAGGACTCCATGTGTGAATGAGTATCTTTTGCTCCAGCAATGAAACAGCCACACCAAATGACAACTAAGATGAAGGCCAAGGCTGTAACGCAAGGTGAAGCTCATGAAGTAGCTCCGTTCTGAGAACAGAATTGGAGATGAAATCAGAGGTGAATAAATGGAGTCGATTGCACCCTCCTTCGAAGGTGAAGAAACAGGGAAGTGTATGAATCTTTCCATAAGCATAAGAAATCAGAAAAACAAATAAACAAAGAGACAAGGTCTGGAAAAACAACTTGCATGACACTGCAGTCTTCTGGAGGATTGGACTGTCAGCAAAAAGAGGCTGCACAAGTTTCTGCAGACACAGGAGTAATGACCATGTGGCAGCAGTCAGCACTTTGTGAAATACTGGAACTGTTGGGAACCGAATAGACTTCAGTGACTGGGAACCAAAGTCCTCAGAAGAGCATCAGGCAAGTA
The DNA here is from genome assembly GCA_032273925.1 of Rhynchotus rufescens. NCBI lineage: Eukaryota > Metazoa > Chordata > Aves > Tinamiformes > Tinamidae > Rhynchotus > Rhynchotus rufescens. The sequence continues at coordinate 14,281 of JAVCKT010000698.1, read as the reverse complement.
TTTTTCAAGGTGAAATAAATGTCTTCTTATTCTTGAAAATGAGAGTTTCCTCTTCCTAAACCACCAGATTCTTTTGTGGATGGAGCACACATCCCTCTTTAGATTTTCCCTACTTTAGTATTCCCCTTCTTTTGTGTCAATAGATAGCACACATGGTAGCTCTGAATTCACTAACCCACAGAGCAAGGGATAAGGCGGTGGACTGATGGAATAATAATAAATTTAAAAAAAGGTCTATTTTACCACTTCCTGGCCAAAAAAAGGTCAGAGTGTAAAGGCCAGTTACTCACAGAATATAACATGAAACTAATGCTTTTTATTTCATTGTGTATGTTGCATCCATACAAGCTTGGTGCTATTTTGTTGACTGTATCAGCTTTTCTTCTCAGGTTACTTTAAGAGTGTCATGGGAATGACAAGCAACCATGAATCAAAAAGTACGATGCATATCAGCCTTCTCTGCAGCTCATGTCTGTTCTCCTTGGCCTGGCAGGACTACCCAGCGACTACCCCAATATTCTAACACAGAGATCATAGCTGTAGGCCTTGTAATACCCTGTGAAATAGGGAAGATTTAGTTATTTAGATTGGTTGACATAGTCTGCAGAAGTGCTAAGGAGGTATAAAGTGATGTAAAGCAAGTTTTTGAAACTTTCTCTTATGAGAAAAAATGTCACAGACTAATAAAAGAGTAATTTCTACTACAGAACGAGGAGGCCAAGAATTCAAAACAATGGGAGCCTAAAGTCAGGCACTGGCATCTTTATCCTTACATGGAATATACGTAAGTAAATAAAGGCACTGAAGAGATTTTAACTTTCTGTAGATTTGGTCTGAAGTTTATTTTCTTAGTGCTCTCATGGCATCTTTGGAGTTTGTTAACTTAGTTGCTCAAAAGGAGGCACCCAAGAACAGTTTTGAGAATTTTAGCTTTTCAGTCTTAATTTAGGACCTGGTTTTGAATCTCCATCCTTAGCCATATCAAATGCATGTTATCATGTCATTTCAGTAATGGAAGTTACTTGATTCTTAGTTCCTGAATGAATAGACTCCATCTGTAAAACACAGAGTATTTTCAAACATATTAATACAAGAACACTATTATTTTTCAATCTTGGCATTTGTGCGTGTGTTCTATAGATTTATTTTTACCTTTCAAAAATGCTAAGAAATACGCTTCAATCCCACTCAACTTAACAGACATCTCTAATAAAAGCTTCAACTTTTTAATAGTTTTGGAATGCAATAAGTTTTAAATATTAGATAGACTCAAGATTATAGCTTTAGGATAAGCTAGTACAGACTTTTGTTACACTCCAAGGAAATTTTAAGTGTAGTAATAGCTACAAGATTAGCTGTTGCTTTCTGAATACTATACAAAGATGTTTAAAATGACTAGACAGAAAATTGTGAAAGCAACATATGACTCAAATTATAAATAAATATGGGAATACAAGACCAAAACTGTACGTGGGGAAAACAGTCAGATCTATGGAAAGGAGTATTCAGGAAAATACATGAAGGGTTCAGTCCTTATATTTCCATCACTGAGCTGAATAGTCTGAGTAGCTGGACTGTGAAGAGTCCTTCCAGAAATTCACAATGACTTTGCAAAAGTCCAATTAGTTTTTACGCCTTCCACACATTTCCCTGGCTTTGTTTTCCCTGTATTTTGCTTTCGTTTATCCTCCTATGATGCCTTCCACAATTTTCCATAATTATGGAAACTGTAGCCAAAAATGCCAATGAAGAACGAGAGTTTACAATGATAAACTGTATGAGGGCTGCAGTGATCAATGTTATCTGAGGGAATAAAAGACCAAAATAGGCTTTTCCTCTGCTCATGTCACTTGTCAGACCATCAATGGGAGGGTGCTGTGATGATGAACCAAGGCTAAGAAACTGCTGCAGAGCTTCTGGAAGAGCAGAGAGCAGCCCCCTCGGCAGGGCAGCAGCCCCAGGCTGCTGGTTGCAGAGCTGGAATGATCACATTTGCAAGAATAAGAGCCATCAATTCTAAAAACTACAAACAAATGATTTTTGCTTCCTGTCAAGATTTAAATGAATAGCATAATTTGTTACCTGGCAAGATAATTTTCCTTCATTTTTAACTCTTTTTTTTTTTTTTGACAGACCTAATTCTCATTAAAATTGCAGGATACCTAACGCTAGAGGTCTGGCTGATGTCTCAGCATTTAAATGTGTAGCTCTATTGGCTGCAATGTTACTGCAGTAAGGGCTGGGTAGCCAGAGCCAGTGTGTCCATATCCCTAGAAGAAATTAGTTCTCCCTGCTTAGTTGTGCTATCAGAAAAGTCCCTGGGACTCCTCCAGAGAACTGTAATGCCCTCTCAAATGTAGAAAAATCTGGAGAAATTGAAGAAGAGCAGCACAATTATCTCTTCAGTGGTTTCTTCGTGCTTTGCCTTTCAGTGTTTTCCCTGCAAAACCTAAACAAGCAGTTCAGAAAGCATCTATTTCTAGTGTGAAATCCAAGCTGTAGATTTCCAGGGCTGTGTTTTTTTCAGGTGCTCTTACTGTGAGTGTTTAAACCCTTTTGGAATAGCAGCTGCTGGACGGGGACTGGAGGCCCCGTGCTGGATTTCAGCTATAAGCAACAACAGAGAGGGACACTTGTTCTTCATTGAGAGAAACTATGAAAGCAGAGAAGCAAATTCCTCCTGGTGAGAGTTTTTCATCTCCTTGCCCATTTTTGCTGAGAACTGTAGTGGCAGAAGGTGGAAATCCAGTCTAAATTTCAAGTGATAGGTGGCAGTGAGGTGGAGATTCTTTTCTCCTTAGTATCTCTTGCAGGGAGGTATCCCCTCTCAGGAGATTACAAGGACAGAGAATAGACTATACTGAATTGTAATTGTCTTTAGAGTAAACCTTTCATCTGCTATTGTGTGCCACAAAAATATTCCCCTTCACCTTTTAATTCACTAACAGTTGGTGGTGTTTGGACTACCATCTATGGCCACTGATGGAAGAGCATTGAATGCCCTAAAATGGTAATTACCACCAAAGATAACAAGTTTAACTAATGCTCATTAATTGCTTTGATGCTGCTGTTGTCTGTGTTCCATCATGTTAATGACTTGACTGCCACTGACTGGTTTTCAGAGGAGCTATACTGTACTCTGCTGTAATGACTGGATGGGGTTGGCACAATGATGCTTTCAACTGCAGCTAGACAAGAAGCAGAAAGAAGCTCTGAAATTACCCCATAAGAAACAGCGTGGGCAGAGACTTGGAAGGATGAATGTAGAACAGCAGGAGGAAAGAGGGACTGGGATTTGTCATCTTGGCAATCTATAAACTGAGGTCTTGGACAAGCGTCCAGGTGTGTCCATATGTCCCATGTCCATTTAGGCATTTTTCTACTTCAGGGGAAGGCTGTGTTAATGGGGAGGACTGTCTGCAGACCTGCTCTGTACATCTTAAGAAAGACTCGCAGAAAAGCAACTGGAACGATTAAGAATACCTGAGTTCACTGAGAACACTTGACTGGGACTCTTCAGTTTGGAGGGGAGAAGTCTGGGGGAGAATGAGTGAGATTTACAGTCATGAAGGCAGTGGATAAGGTGAATGCATAACTGCTACTCACTAGATTCTACAAAACAAGAAATAGGAGTGAAACTAATTGACTAATAGGAAGTTCTTTTGATCACACAGTTCTTTTTTTTTTACAGAGAGTAGTGAACTTCCAGAATTTGTTGTACTGCTGTAAAATATCAACAGGGTCAAACTGGGAGTTGGACAAATTCAGGGACAGCAAGTCTGCAATGTGATACTGAAGGGAGTATGCAAAGACGGACGAACCTGCTGACCCCCCTGACATCCCTGGTGATTGTGTTTGCTGGGGGAGCACAAGGGGAACGGACTGCACAAAGTGGCCAGGAACACATACGCTCCCTAAATGGTATTTCCTACTGATATTGTCCTAGAGAAGATAATGACCAAGCTTTACACTAGTTTGTTACAACCATGTTACAATCTTAAGTAGAAGGAGAAACAAATATGTCAGACACAGGCTCTCACACCCAAAAGGTAGCAGCATGTGTTTTCCATGATCCTTCGCTCCAAAATGGAAAGCAATCGTTCTTGTATTTCCCTAGTTCCTTTATAAACTTCTTCATACTGGGCAAACAGAAATAGCTTAAACAGAAGATGGCAGTCATCCATGGGGGAATGGTTTGTTAGTCTTGCTGTCCCTCAGCTCTCCAGACCAACTATATCCTTTGATCAGAGCCTTTTTCTTCATTGCATGAAAGGCAGGAGGCCTCTGCTCTAGCTATAAAAGTAGAAGGTTCAGGAGAAACAAGATTAGGTAGCACCAAATGCAGTTTCTAGTCAGAGATGCTTTTGTCTTGGCCAGGAAAAAGATTAGCACAGATTCTGGTTAGTTATACAAAGAAAATGGTTATATAAATTTTGGTCTCTTCACATTACTGAATCATAGTGCAGTTATGTACTGTTGGGTTACTGGTGAAAAGATTAAGGATATCAAAAGGCAAAAGTGTACAGAATGATCACTTATCAACAGTAATTGGTACTTCTAAAACCAATGGACATTGTCATGCAATATATTGCAAAGGATAATAATGTATCAGAAAGTGGAGGATTCATTGAGGTTTCATTCCAAGTGACCTAGTTACATTCACTGCAGGCAAATAGAGGACTTTCTCATCAGTAGTCAACTCCAAGGAAGCATAAAGAGAGGAGACAAACACTCCATAGGTGTCAAGGCTTCCCAGAGAATGGTAAATTATGAACAAGACTGGGTGCAGAAAAGTTTCAGAGAGAAAGTGAATTCAAATTGTGAAATCTGTTAGAAGGCTAAAGAGCCATGTTGCGTTAAAAAGGACGACTTCTTCTAATAGGATAATATGGTTCAGGGATGACAACAGCAGTCAGAGCAAAAATGCAATATATAATATCCGTAATAGCATAAAAAAGGGAAAGAGAACAAAAACATAAGATTTATTTACAAAGTGGGCAAAACAGGAAGATTGGCTGGCAAATTTAAAAACAATGCAATTTTTCTAATGTTTATTTGTAATGGAAGAATTCCTAGTGTTGATATAAAAAATTTCTCCTAGACTAAGATAGTAAATTTATAATAACATAGAAAAGGCAAAGTTTCTTGTATGTATTTCCAGTTTGTATGTGAGAAGAAATAGGATGATGGAGACAGTGATAAAATATTTTTATTCGTGCTCTAGGTGTCCCAGTTGGACTAGATGATGTCTAGAGGTCCTTCCAACCTCAAAAATTCTGTGATTCTGTGATCCTGTGATATGAATTAAATGTTTTCCTTCATTTTCAAAATATTTTCATATTTTCCTTTCATATTTCCTTCATTTTCAAATGAAAATATTTCATATTTTCATTTTCATAGGGAGAAAAAAAAAAGGACAAATTTTAAAGAGGAGAAAAGGCTTTTTTTTTAACAGAGGGCTAGGAAAGGCTTTTAATTAAAAAAAATAGTCTTCATAGGATACACCAAAAGTCCTACAAGAGCACAGATGTATTCCCTTTTCCAAACACACCCACCACCCAGCTCAGCTTTACGTAGGCCACAGCACCATGCATTCGGCCCCTTGTCCTTGGCCTGCAAGCCCCAGCAGTGACAACAGGGTCCACAGCCATGAGGACACCACCCATTGGGACATCCCATCCATCCAAAACCAATGTCGCTGCCTCTGCCCAGGCGGCACCCGAGGCTGCCCCAGCATGGACTCTCAGCACTCTTCGCACTGTTCTTCAGGGTCTGCATCGCTCGGGCCCTCTCCTTGCTGTTGGCAGAGGTGACAGCTTGGGCAGGCCCTTGTCAGCATGTTCCGCAGCAAGGCCACCACCTGCAAGACATGGCCACATGGTCAGTCCTTGACCTGGGTGGCCTTGTTAGGCTTAGCCCAGGCCGCCTTCCCCAGCCTCCTGGCCCCAGCCATGGAGTGATGCTGAAGACCATCCTCTGCCTCAGGAGCTGCAGCTCTGCTTGGAGACTCCCCAGCCCTTGGTGTCTAGTGGGAGAGCAGAAATGGGGGAGAAAGGGAAGAGGAGGAAGAGGAGAAGGAGGAGGAGGAGGGCAGGCCGCAGGGGGCACTGCGGGGCCGCCCCGCTGGCTTTGCCCACTAGAGGGCAAGAGAGCCCCACACAAGGGCCTGGGCCGCAGAGGCCTCCCTGCCTCCTTCCTCCTGCCCCTCTGTGCCCCAGGCATGTGGAGGTGCAGGGATGGGGTGAGGGGAGGGCTGCACTGCTATGGACCCTCAGGGAGAGGTGGCTGAGCCTGGCCCTACACTGTCAACAAACAGGTGTCTTCATTCATGGAGACTTCTTCTGCAGAGGGCAAGAGGAGCTGGGCTGTGGCCTTCAAGTGGGCACTGGGACATGCTCTTGATGTGCAGGAGGACGGCCCAGCACTGGCTGCTAGAGAGCTCGCAGGGACGCTGTGTGCTGGCAGCTGTGTGCTGGTGGGCTGCCGAAGCAGATGCTTCAGCTCATCCTAGACTTATTTACTGCTTTTGCATCTGCATAGACTAAACCTCTGGGTGAATTAGCTGGAAATCTCATGTAGGCCACCTTTCAACATCCATCATGGAACAAAATACCAGTTACTCCCGAGTTCGCTTATTTTGGGAATTTTCTGTATGGTGATGTTACCATTGACGAAGACGCAATCCAACTTGCCTCCAGAAAGCCAGAGAGGTCTTTAGCCATTCCAGAAAGTGGGCCTGCATGTGGCATGAAACCAAGGTCTCCATCAGGACGGAGGACTATCAGGGTGCTGTGTCCACCAGTGTGCTGACCAAGTGATGAGGAGGAGCATCTGCCCAGCTATGGAGAGCTGCAGAAGCTCCAAGAGAGGCAATTTCTGTCTTTGCCCTAAGGTGGATGATGGCAAGGTAATCAAGGCAGGCTGTTGACTGCATGTCTGTTCTAGTACTGAAAAGTGGGGTCCAGTTGATAATCTGGATATGTGCCTTGGTTGGCATGTGAATGTCATCACTATCTTTCAGATAGTGAACTACTTGAAGAGAAAATGTAGCTGACTAATGGAGAACATCGGGTTATTTGGAGTGCAGGCTACTGACCTCACTTTTGAGCTGGCAGCCACAAAACGGGCAGCAACGACACATGAGCATGAAGTCCCCTTGAGCAGAAATCCCCTTGAAAAGGAGCAGTGTGCTGTTGGGTAGGAAATGTGCAGTAGAAAGACGACAGGGCAGTAGCAGCAGGATGGTTCTCAAACTGGGTACTCTGAACAGGTCATAAAAACGGCTTACCATGGATAGGCCCGCGCAGTCCTCTGCATACACAGCAACTTTGGCTTCCTCCCCTTTTCTCCTTCCTATTCATGGTGCTTTCACTACAGAGCTGGAGGGACTTGTGAAATGGACAACTAATTCAGTACAAAAGCCACAGATATGCACCTTGTCTGCCTTCAACCATCACCAGCACGTAGAAGCTTTTCTGTATCAGCATCTCTTCCAGTGCACTCTACTATATCTGACTGATAATGGCATCCTTATTTTTGCACTTCAATTAAGAAATTTTAAGCATATAACCTGATACTCCCTGGACTTCCTGAATTTCACAGGACAGCCACAAAGATTGTATTCAGCTATGCTTATTTTATGTGGATTCACAAATTCCTGCAAGTGGCAAAATATCGTAATGTCAGATAAGCTGCTGCAGCTGTGCATCACATGGTAAAACTGGTGCTGATATGTCTTTTTGTTTAAGAATATTGCATCTAAACTGTGTTATGTTTTATAATCCTGTCTGAAAAAATAGACAGAGGTTATACGTCATATTAAATATACCAACTTCTGGGATCCTTGCAGGTAATGTTTTATGTCATAAATACTTCTAAACATTTTTATTTTGGTTTCTGAAATGAAAGGGCAAGTAAATTCCTCTAGATCAATTTCTCATAACTCTGTAAGCATTTCTTATGTTAATCCAATCAACTTGAAATATGTGGCTAGTAGGTTAATCAAACCATTTCACAAATGAGTTATTTATTTTTATGTTTAATCTACTGTTTCATAATCATAAGTCTCAGTAGTTTTTCACTGCTGGGATGTCACGACTTTTCTTTGGAAGATTAATTTGTGCATTTATATTAATAGCTCAATACTTTCCCTGTCCATCCTAGGGAAATGCTGAATCACATGTATAGCATAGCAGCCTGGATTCATCCAAATGCACCCTAGACTTGGGTTATGTAGAAGTCTACATCTAATATCGGCTCCCTTGGTACATAGAGGGGAAAAAAAAAGCATCTCTAGGGCATGAGTCATATCCTTCTAAAGTAGATGTCTTGAATGGGTCAGATGATTCTCTCCCTAAAATTGCACTTATTTCTCTGCATTAAAGAACAAGGAGATTACTTCTCCAGACTGCAGCAGCAAGCAGTAAGGTGAGGGTAATTATACGCTATCATATTCAGATTTGCATTATCCTTCAAATAACCTGAAGATTCCTGTCTGCAAAGAAGTCTGAAAATGACATTGCTTTCTATATTATTTGCTATTTATAAAAAGCAGCTTTTTAAAGTTTGCTGATTCAGCACATTTTTAGTAAAGTTGGCAGATGCCGTATGTTTCCCTGACAAGTTGTAAATCCTGTCTTGTTAATGGCATAAATCTTCCATTTCTCCATCTGCAATGTTGGGAAATATACATAGAGGGTGGGTGAGGGGAAAAGATTTTAAGTCCAGAGAACGAAATCTATATTTTTGATGAAATTATGCAATTTGGGGTGAATGAAGAAAACATTTCTTGTGTCAAGCTGTTTTTTTTTTTTAATTAGTACTCAAAATTTGGTGTGAGATGTTGTTGCAAAGCTGCACAGGTAGGCAGAGCTCAGGTGAAACAATTAAAAAAAAATAGTCTGGATACCTCCAACTTGCCAGAGGTGTCACATCAGTGTAGTTCATGCCAGGAGAATGTGTGCCAGCAGCTGATAAAAAAAAAAAAAAAAAAAAAAAAAAGCAAGATTCTCCTGACCAGCTCCGCTAGCAGGAGTTGAAGCCCTGCATAAAGCTGATGAGTAAGCTCTGCATGAGTCACTGTGGCAGATGCAGCCTCGAGCTCCAGGAGGGTATCAGGGAAGTGGGTGTGAATCTCCACTGGAGGGGAGCTTGGGGCAGAGCTGCTGCTGCTGCCTCGGGGTCTTGGGGGTAGAAGTGTAGGCTTTGAGTACAGCCTGAGAGAGCAGCAGAGCCAAACTTCTGTAAGGGGCGAGTTGGGCATTACACATCACACATAGGCTTCATGTGAAGCGGGGTTAGAACACCACCTACTCACAGATGGGTATAATTTGGGGGATGTCCTGCATTATTCATGTGTGGCTTTGATACTTATGAGTAATTCAGACATCAAAGCCTCAACTTAGATAACACTTTTATAACACCCAACTTCCCATAGCCAGTAATATGTAGGCTTTCATTTAAGTTTCTTAAAAATTTATACAAATACTTCCTTCTTTACTTGCAGATATTTTGCATAAGTAATGCAAAGCACAAGGTAGAAAATACTGAAGCCCGGCCTAGAGAAAAAAAGAAAATCCCATATCTTACTCTTCACCGGGACTCGAAATGTAAATTTTGAAGGACTGGAAGCCTCTTCCCCATTGTTTCTAGACTGAACAGCACACCACATATCAGAACCTGTAGTCCCTCTGTTTTAATCCTTGTGCTTTGCCAGCGGCACGAGCCTTAATTTCTCAGCAGTCTAATTTTCTAACAAGCAATTTTTTGTTCTCTTCCAAGTCACCCATTATGCATGGGGAAAAAAAAAAAAAACCCTTTCCATTAATAACCATAAAGCCCCTTTATTGTTCTCCTTCAAATCTCCTTAAAACTTCCTTCTGACATAAAACACTTGTCATTGGCTAGGCCTGTTGCTTTTTATTCTCAACGCTGCTTTTCCCTTATCCTTCCCCCATGTGTCTGTAGATACACCTGTTGTCTTTCATCATGGGTTAAGATCATAAGCTCTTTGGGCATCAACCATCGCTCTTATTACAAGTGTCTACAGTATCCGACACAATGGGACCGTGATCCCTGAATGGGGCCTCTGGGTCCTGCCATGATTGAGTTGATAAAGAATAATGATTTTTGACATGGGGAGTTCTGCAGTTTTTCCCAAGTCATTCTGCAGTTGTTCACACTGATATAACCATTGTGCATTTGAGCGGTGTCCTTAAACCTGATCTATATGGTAAAAGCTGTGGAACATTCCCGGAGAGCGCTGGAGCAGCCCTTGTTAATGCTGATTTTCCTGGGGTTTGGGCAGGGGGAAGGGGGCCTGGTCTGCTCTTCCACATGGAAATGCAGGGAGTGATGGGCAGCAACTGCTTCTTTCCATGGCTTTGGGCAGAACTGGGGCACTGGGAGCCTGGCGAGTCCCAGCAGCGAGTGGGGAGAGGCGCGAGGGTGGCCTGCGCCAGGCACAGTGGGGCCGCTGCCCTTCGGGGTGGGAGGGCGAGGAGGAAGGCGAGGAGGAAGGCGAGGAGGAAGGCGAGCACTCTGCTCCCTCTGCCAGACATGCAGAAAGACGGTTATTTTTCATTAACCCCCTTTGCAAAATGCTCCTGCCCCTGAGCTCTGCTTCCTGCAGCAGTGACCTCCCGGGCCCTGTCTCTGGGAGATGCCCGTCCTCGTTCACACGGGGCCACCTCTGCCTCTCGCCCCTGCCATGTCCTCTCCTTCGCTCCCTCTCCTTCTCCCACCCCTCCCGCCCCACGCCTTCAGCTTTGGCCCCAACCCCCGGGGCTCCCGGGGTTTCCTTCTCCCTCTGCATAGTGCGCAGGCCCTGGGTGCTGCTCCAGAGAAAAACCAGGAGCCCCCTCTGCCCCTTTGCTGCTTAATGCGGCTGTACCGGAGCGCGGCGGAGCAGCAGTAACATCAATCAGTGGCATCATAGGAAGGAACAGAAATCCTTTCTTCCCACCCCCCACCCGCCTTCCCCGCATCCCGGCACTTAGGAATAACTTCTTTTTTTGTCTTTTTTTTT
>JAVCKT010000697.1:9495-34030 GCA_032273925.1 Rhynchotus rufescens | reverse complement strand
GGGGCGGGGCCGGGGGTAACGGCGAGGGCAGCGGGCCGGGGGGGTCAGGGGTCAGAGGGGAAGGGTCAGGCCGCGGGGCGGGGGGCGACGGGGGGCGGCAGGGGACACTCGTGGGGCGGGGGCGGCCGCGGGGGGGGGAGGGGGGGGCTGATCGCCCACACAGCATCTCCAACTAATACCTTAGCATTTGGGCAAAGAACTAGGGTACATTCTTCTTCCTCTTGCTACTGTGTAATTGCCTCAAAATTTTGGCTGCAGCCAGAAGTTGCATTTTAATCCTCATAAATCAAAGGAAGACGAATATCCTCGACAATTAATGTTTATATTGTAGTATTTCTCTATAGAGCCAAGTTCTGTCTCATCCCACAGGGTTTCTCTCCGTGGCTCTGAAAGTATCTCAAAACTTCCAAAAGAAGAAAATGCTTCTTTCCCCAAAGGCAAGGAGAAGGGGGGAGGATGGACCATGTATAAGCGACCGATATAACTTTGACTTGGAAATCTCTCTTCAGTAGGCTTAATATTCTTCCTCTGCCTGAGAAATGTATAATGTATAAGGCAATCCTGCCTGCCTCTTCCTCAAAGCCACCTGAACAATCGCCTTTCGTTGGCCATGGGGCTTTGCAGGCAACTCTTCCGTGCAGCCAGGTGGCTAAGCATACGGCCTTGCTTTTGCCTTTGTAGCTAGAAGCATTTTAGATTTATATGACTACCTCTCAGAGGTTGGTTGCTGGCAGAGTCGCCAGCATTTCAACTGACATGGGAGAGATACAGTATTACCCTGGACTCCTTCCAACTCTCTATGAAGACAGATTCCTTCTCCCCTTACTCTTTTGACTGGGAAAATGGGGCATGAGATGCTCTGGACCAGAGCAGAGCCCTCAATGTGACTCACTCACAGGCTTTTGCCATCACGGGTGGTTATACTGAATATGGTGGCACTGGCAGCAAACCAAAAAATCACTTCAGGAATATAGTTCAGCTGTGACCATAATAAATGAAAAGCTGCAAGGTGAAGAGTAACGTAATGGCGACCAGCAAATACATGTTCTTAAAACATTTCCTGAAAGAACAAAAAAAACTCCAGACAAACCTGAAGCATCCCCGCAGATGCTGCTAAAGGAAGACTGTTAGCATGAGCTGCATAGGGTTCGATGGTGGCTTCAGAACTGGCATAACTTTGCAGGTGTGCAAATGAGTGAGAAGAAAGCAGAAATACTAGGTTGCTGCTTTAAAGGAAAAAGGAATCAGTGTAAAGTCCTACCAATTCAGAGCCAAGGGCACTGACAGCTGAGGAAGTCAAGTAACATCCTTCCTCAGACACAACCTAGTTCAGGGTAGGGCTCTGCAGCTTGGGCCACAGAGCAGTGGCCTGAAGTCTTGCTTCCTGATACTGGGAATCAAGTGCAGTGCTCTTGATATGCAACTGGCAAGTTTCACCACGTTCTGATGGAAAAGCACTTCAGCTGCAAACCAGCGCCATCCTCAAGTCTCTCCTTGAGCATAACAAGGACATTTTCTCCCGTGGTCAAGCTGAAAGAAATATAAAGGCTTGTTTCTTTTGCCAGGATCTGCCAGATGGTGGTACGAAACTAGGGAACGGGAACCAGTCTAGTAAGAGAAATGGCCCAACGGAAAAGGGAGAGAAATGGGGTCCTCTGAATGGGGCCCACTCCAGCATCGCTCTCCGAGCTGGACACTCCTAGTGCAGAAGGCCATAACTGCCTAGGTAGTCGCTGGTTTGGGTTCAAACCATCACTGGGCTGCTCTCATTCACTTTAGGTGGGGAAGCAGATGGACAGCCAGGCACGTGAAGACTGAAGCTGTCCAAAGTTGCTCTGGTTATTCCCATTGCTGATCTGTGCTGGGCCTTAGTCACACTGAAGCAGCAGCCTGCTGTGTGAAGCAGTGAAGAACTTCACAGTGCTGCCGCAACAGTGTCACTCGGGCAGGACAAAAGCCCAAGCCAACTGCATTCCTTCATGGAGGTAACAAAGGGAGCGCCCCGCTCTCCCTGGCTGAACAACACAGCACTGCCCCCTGCCAACGCCACCGGACACCAGAGCAAAGGCCCCTGCTTCGGCAGCCAGCTGTGCAGGGAAGGATCTTTGAAGAGGCTGCAGAGAACTGTCTAGTTTCTCACCAGTAAGAGATCACAGAATCATAGAATCCTTACGGGATGAGGAGCAAATGACGGGGCTCCTTCCAAACAGTGGCTTCCAAACTCCCCAGCGCGGCGGGAAGCGCAGAGCCCCCTTACCGAGGCATGGGCTGCTCGGGGGCAGACGGCTGCTTCTGCAGCCCCAGCCTTTCCCGAGCGCGGCGTGAGCTGCGGCGGGCACCGCCGGCACGGCCGGCACGCCAGCGCGGCCGCCTCGGCGAGGCCAGGCTCATTGATGCTGCCCCGGGATCTGCTCCTCTGTAGTTAGTGACATCTCAATTTCCTTTTTAATCAGCAACAGGCCCTGATATAATGGGAAATATGGAAGGAGAGACGTAAAAGCTTATAATGTGAAAATTGATTATCATGTACTTTAGACTCTTTCCTGCTGTGCCCTTTGTTTTGGTATGCGCGTTTCATTTCATTACTCCAAGCTGTTTTACTCTCTCTGAACCACGCTATGAAATACATTAATTATCTCATTATCTCTGGAGCAAAACCTCCAGTCCTTCTTAAAGCCCATATTCCCTCCAAGCCTTCTTTGGCCTTCATTAGGGATGCTGAGGGTGCTGAGGGAGAACAGGACGGCAGCCACATCACAACACACACCACTTAAACTCACCATTTCGGTTGGGATTTTCTGAAGCAAAGGCAAAAACACAAACACACACAAAGGGGGGGAAAAAAAAAAGAAAAAAGGAAAAAATATAACTCGGTGTAGTTTTTCTTTTTTTCTTTTTTTTTTTCTTTTTTTTTATGTTTAAAATAAAAATTGCTCTCAGGTTCCCGTCTCATATGTCACAGTGTGAACCCAGAAGAACTTTTCAAGGCTCGGTCATAAACCTCCAAAATAGAAGGGAGCTGAATGGAAGCGACAGGCAACTTTACTTATAGCCCTACAAGACGGTGCCACAGAAATACGGCAATGTCAACATTCTGAATTAGCCTTTATATCAGGAAGAAATGATCTAATACTTTTATTTTCATATATAAATCTTAATTAAGATAACATCCCTTGAAAGCATAATACAAAGAAAGGGTAAAAAACACCTCCACAAAAACCTTTGTGACACACATTCTCATACCTTGAATTTAGGATCGTGTTGGGGTCATTTTGCAAAGAAAATAATGTTCCAGGCCCATCACAATTTGTGAAAGTCAGGTTAGAGCAAAAGCAAAATTCCCCACCGTCCCCACAAGATTTCTTGCCCTGTTCTTTTGTGAATACACGAGACCGGGTGATGGATGGGAGGCTGCCCCTTTCTAGAGTTCTCGCTGTGTTTTGTGATAACTCATTATATTTCTTTCTTTACAAATAGCCCCATTAACGCTCCAGAATTGAACAGAATCATAAAGCTTGAAACATCCCACTCCCATTCCAGTAGAGCTGCAGGTATTGTTTCATGAATTACAGAGCTGCCAAAACCTGATTTATCCAAGCAGAGCCTTCAAAGCCGAGTCACAGATATTTATTTATTTATTTAGGATTGTAAAAGAAAATACTTTTAACTGAGATAAGGATGATATTACCTAGGTACAGCTTTATTTAAATTGAATTATATGTCTTTTATATTTCTTCAACAATATAGTTGATGGAAATGTTTTAGTCCTTGTTTTTTTTGGCTGCACTAAAAACCTCATTAAACCATTTATAGAAAATTTACAAAACAGAAGAGAGTCAAGCTCTTTCAAAGTCTCTGTGGCCTCAATAAAACCTTATATATTCTGAGCTTAGATGTCACTCTTAGTCAGATGATTCTAAACAAGACTACTATAATCCTCTCTGTTATGGAGATATTTATTTTTGTCTGAAAAACTTCAAAGCAAGCCGTGACAGATAATCAAAATCAAAATTAGCATTCCAATGAGGGTTTCTTTTTAATAAAAAAAGAATAATTCTCACAGTTCTTCTGGAAAGGAAAACTGAGCTCACTGCCTTCAAGTTTTGTTTGTTTGTTTTGCTCTCCCACTCATCATTATTCAGCAAAGTTGCTGCCACTTTGGGGCAGAAATGCTGCACCAAAGAAGAAACTCAACAACAAAACTCACCCATTTCTTTTTCCCCACTCCCCAGAACAACTTAACTAGTCATGAACCGTCACCACTGGAGCCCCACGCTGCCTTCCTGGGCGCCCAGGACATGAAGACGGAGCATTTCCCCTTCCAATCGGCAACGGCCTGCCGGGACAGCGGCGAGCGCTTGGGCAGCCAACGGACCTGCCCCCGCAGAGCTGCCTGCTTTTATGGCCAACATTCCCAGCTGCTTCCTGGTGGAAGTGGGGAGCTCTGCCTGGGTGCCGGGTTCTGGCGCTTCGAGGATACTCGTGACACCTCTTTAGGGACGGCCGAGGACAGCGCGGGCTCCCGCACGCGGCGCGCTCCCCTCAGGGCACGTGTGTGCGCAGCCCGGGCTGCCAGCTCGGCCCAGGGGCAGCTCCTCGCTTTGCCCAGCCTGCCCCGCTCCCTCGGACAAACTGCTTTCGCCAGGCAAAGCATGCTGGCAGCAAACACAGCGCGCTCCTAGGGGCGAAAAAACCAGAGGCAGCCACCGCTTCACAGCACCAGTGCCCAGAGCAGAGCAGGTGGCCTTCGCATTCCCCAGCACGGCACCAACCCGGCCCCTGCCTTGCCTGTACCACCACTGTGTCTTTCCTTTCAAAGGCAAACAAAAACAAAATGCACAGAGATAGCAATGCACTTAACACCACTCCTAAATTATTCTGGGGTTTCCGGACTCGCAGCTCTTACCAACGAATCAGTGCCAAGATGCTCATATCATTCCCTCTCCCGACACAACCTTCTCTAATGCTATTACAGGAGTCTCCTTCTCTCCTCCCAGGGACACGCACCCGCAGAAGCTCCCGCGCAGGCCTCGCATGTGGGAGCATCGACATTTCCTCTACCTGTTAGCAACTGAATGAAATGGAGAATCCCCAGCTTCTTCAGTTACTTACCTAAACCACAGATAGGAAGCACTTTCTAAAGAATTACATGGAAATCAGGGACAGCTGCAGGATGAGAGGAGAAAACCAGCACAGTAGTGACAGCAATTTAGCAAACACAAGCTTATTTGCAAATAGCTCCAGAAAGAGCCACTGGAAACACCCATTAACAGCAATGACCCCTTCTGTCACTGTGCAGTTGTACGAGGGCAGAAGATCCTCCTACAGCAGCAGGACAACCCTTCACACTTGTTTGGTATAACCCAAGGAGGCAACAGCTGCTGGTGACTATCAGATTGCCAGCCCTACACAGCCCTGACACACCTGCAACCCTACATGCAGTTTACTGGCTATCTAAAGCCTCATGAGCAGATTTACCCCCTCTAAGTCATGGCTACCAACAGCTCTCTGGCCTTGGGAGACTCAACTGCAGACCTGTGTGTCCACCCTGTGCAAAGCTGATTTTGCACCTTCTTTCGTATGTAAATCAGACACTAAAACAGTTCTCAGATCCTCTAAGGCACAAGGACTCTTCTCTAAACTGCGAAAATCCCACTTCCACATGGCAGAGGCCATCCAGCTTCCCCATCCAATCCCTTTCCAATTTGCTGACATTATTTCCACATTTCCTTCCCAGGCAACGCAGCCTGGCCCACGTTGTCTTACTTATGCTGAAGGACAATTGCTCTGGCTGCCTCCCTTTTCGCTTAACAGCTCTGTGCTTAGAAACACACATGAAGGTAACTGAAAAAAAATATATAATACACACACACACACACACTTGTTCCTGCACACTGCACGGGCTGCTTTGATATTCCGATCTCACCCCACTCAAGCACAGCTCTTCCAAGTGAAGGACAGTGGTCTAAGTCAATCTCAGTTAAACAGTAGCTTTGCTCATTTAAAAATGCAATGGGCACATTTGGTCGTGCTCACTAAAATCACGTTTGATACCAATTAAACCTTAAAGAAAAAAAGATCCATTAACAGTCTGAATGCTTCTCAAGCCCACTTTGCAATTTATTTTGAAAAGTCTCAAAGTTGGTGAAACTGCAAAAATCTGCCAAAGATTCAGCGAAAAGGAGGCTGATTTGGAACAAACGGTAGTTCTAATAACTCTAAATCTCTGCATACCTCTAAAGCGGGTTCTAAATCTGACTCTATCCCTCCTTACACCTTAACTTCATCCTGCATAAAGCACTAAGCACTATTTTCCTCTTCGAAAGATCTCTCATAATTGAAACTTTTCTTAAAGAGCTGCTTAGCCAGAGCAGTCAGGCTTCAGAATGTGTGTTCCCTCCTCTTGGCTAAACCGCCTCCATTGCAGACGTTTCATCCACGGCTTTTCTGTGTTGGGCTATATTGTCACGGCAATGCATAGCCGTCGTTTGCATGGGGTTTGAGGCTGCGTGCGTGGCCGGGCCCTGAAGGGGCGCGTGGCTCCGCGGCAGGACATGGACATGCAGCCAGGCTCTGAAGGGGCGCATGGCTCCATGGCAGGACATGGTCGTGTGGCCAGGCCCTGAGGGAGCGCGCGGCTCCGCGGCAGGACATGGACGCACGGCCAGGCCCTGAGGGAGCGCGCGGCTCCGCGGCAGGACGCGGGCGCGCGGCCTCGCGCCGCCGGGACGCCGCCGGCCAGCGCAGCGAGCAGCGCCCACAACCGTTCGGGGGAGCTGCCCCAACAAAGCTGCGAGTGGCACCATGGTGTCTATTATGGCTGCTCTATTTCTAAGCAAAATGATATCAAACACTCTGAAAAGACAGCCAATAATGAGAAACTTGCAGCTGTTCTCGAAGAAAGACTTTTTTTTCATTGTACCCCAATCCAAAATACTTTAAACCAGTTTTATCAATAGCGATAAATCAGTATGATGATATGATGGCTCTTTAATCTTTTTTAAAACAAAATTTTTTGAACTTTTGAGCATGGCCTTCCCAAATGGGTTAGGTCTTCTAAGACAGCATCAAACCTTCTTTTCCTTGCTTCCCATGTCAGCCCGAATCCCAATAGTTATGAAGCATAAAAAAAAGTTCAAAGTAAAATATAAATTACCATCCCTTCAAACACAAGTAGAAGTCTTATTAAGTCTCTAGTGCTTGAATCACGTCCCATGTCTGTTCTTTAGACCTTTCTTCCTTTGTGAGGCATAAATGGACACATCTTATTGATTTTCTTTCAACCTGGATCACCTCGATTGCTGTGAATATGGCAGACAAATCCAACTCATTCTCCCGCAGGGAACGAGGAAGAATGCAGACGAGAAGCTGGGGAAAGTCTTCTCACAGTGGGATACCAGGAGTCATTACGCAAAAACCCAAGTCTAACTGCTTGTAATTCCAAGACCTTTTTCTTTTCAGCTCCTTCAAAAAAATTCTCTTTTTTTTTTTTAAACACAGAGCTCTTTCTTAAATTTTTTATGAATACCATTTTGGCTACTGTATCAATTTCTGAGGATGTTTTTGTTTAAAAGAGAAAGTATCAAACAGGCCAGCAATGGCTGCAAACCCTGATAAATATATATAGTTAATGAAGAGTGAATGTAAACAGACACTGGTCAGAAAGAGAAAGTGAGAATCAGAAAAGCATTGTTTGAAGCTTGACAAAAAAGCTAGTTAAAACTTTTTCCTTCTAACTTGGCTACACTTTGTATTTTATTTTTTTTATCATTCATAGACTTTACTTTTCTAAGGACAATTGTATGAAATGAAAGGAAGTGTAAAAGTAGAAAGAATTTTGTGCCTTACACCAAGCCACTTACTGTACATGAAAAAGGGATTTACTGAATCAATTTAGTTGTGTAAGGCTTTTTTTTTTTTAAATCAAGTGAATGATTTCAGTGAAGTGGAAAAAGGTGGCAAGAATGTGGAGCACCCTGAGCTTTGCTCCTAAAAGGAATAGAAAAGACACAATTGAAATGCAGTGGGACCTCTGTGGATGAATTAGACAGACTGTGTACAGACACTTTCCAGTGACAATCTGTTTCTGAAAGGGATATATTAAGTGCTAACTGCACTGACGATGTAAATTGAAGACAGGATATCCAAGGACTAATTTCAAAGCACTCCTTGTTAAATGAATTGCTGAAAGAACAGGGTTTAAAAGACTTTGTTTTGCATTAAAGGATTTGAATTACACCCATCAGCAGACTGCACCAGCAAATTAATACCAACCTAATAAACCCACCAGCGTCTTGTTATTGGCCACTGAGCTACACCATCACAACTGCAATGAGCTGAATTTCTCTAGTGGGTCTCAATGCGCCATGTAAAGTTCTCTGCCAGAGCTCAGGCCCTAGCATATAAAATAAACACCGCTTTCATAGTATCAAGGAAAAAAGACGATCATTAGTAGCTTAAATATATAAAATTCCACAAGAAGCGATCATTAAAAAGCATTAAAATCCTGCTGTTGATGAGATGTTTCAAGATCAGTAACTATTTTCTGTTATTTAAAGCTAGTTTTTGAACAACATAAAACATGATCTTGGACGATGTAGCAGGAATTTTAACTTTCTTGCCATACCGGTTTTATGTTGGCCTCTAGTTACATTTCACAAAGTAATTCTGATATCAATATGAACAGAGCTTGGGGGATATCTGAGAATAATTCTTCCCACAAATATCCACCCAAGCAAATGATGCTGTTAGTGGATATTCACCCAGCAGGCTAGCACCATGTCCTGCATTACCTATGTGCTCTCCATTTCTGCAAATACTCAATATATTCACTCCTCTGAAAGGCCACAGGAATACCAATGGATGAAGAAATACAGCACAGCACACACATATTTCAGTGACGGATCCCATGCTGTTCACAGCACAATACCTGAAGAAAAGAAGCAGGGACAGGCATGAAGAACAGGGAAAGAGCAGTTAGGCAGGCAGCCATGTCCTCCAGATGTCCAAGAACTACCAAAGAGAATAACCTGTTCTGTAATTGAGAAATCCCCCCAAGATGCAAAGCTGGAGCCGACTCTGGTGGATGGGCCACGCAAGCAGTAAGTGAGGTTGGAGCACTCTGCTTTCTAAGATGAACAGCCCAGGAGCCAGAGCACCAGCTGAGACACACACAGGCTTTGGGCCACCCCAGGCTTCTTGCATAACCTTGAATATGTCATTTATCCCTTTGGTACTACAGTTCCTCTAAATGCACATGAACACTACGAAGTGTTAGTCAAATATTACAGCAGTGGGAATTACACAACAATCTAGCACAGTAATTTAAAGACCAGCTATTCAGAAGAATTCAGGCATTATTTTCCCATTTTGATTTTTAATACATAGAGTAAAAGCAAAGCAGACAACTTTTAAGATCCAGCTACAGGAACTGGCAGAAGAATCCAGATGTTCCTCAACCTGACAGCATCATTAAACATGAGGTCGATGGGAAATATTTACAATGAAGATGAATCATAGCCCACAGAGGAGGAATCTAGGGTTGTATCCTCCACTGGTATCAAGCACAAAAATGCAAATACTGAACAAATACCGCATTAACTTTCAAATCACACATTCCATGTTTCACAAAGTAGGGCACAAAGTAGTCCCAATACAGGTGGCAGATGGCAGCAAGAGAGCCCCTGTGTAGAAGGTGGCTTAAAGCAGGCACGTGGGGCGCAGCGCCCCAGGGCGCCAGGTGACAGCCGTGTCTGCAGGAGGCCACGTCTCCCGCCTCCTGCCCCGGCGCTCTGCTGCAAGAGCTGTCCAGAACAGCAAGGCAAGTCGGCACACGGGGCCTCCATCCCCCGCAGCAGCATCTGCCACTACTGTCTATGTGAAGCCACCTCCTCCTAGTGCTGCTGCGTTCCTCAGGCTCGGGCAGCTTGGCTGGAGGGAACCCCCAGCCCTTTGCCTAACACCAGCGCTCTGGGCCTGTTCTGAGGCACCTGCAGAGCTGCAGGTGGAGCAGGAGCCTTCCCCTCCTGGGGCCCAAAAACACAAGCCCATGGGTTTTGTCAACCTTGAAGTCTATTTCCTCACCCATCTTTGGTGGTCCCTCCTCTGGCACAGCTTGGGGACTGGGCTCCCATATCTGCAGGGACTCAGAGAAGATGCAGCCAGTGCCCCTTGTGCCGTCCCTGATGCTGCACGATCTGCTCAGCTCCTCTTGCAGCTCCCTCACGGGATGCCTCAGGCCGCCCCAGCACGGCCCCCCGGGCACAGACCCCAGGCTGGGGGGTCTGAGCACAGCAGGGCCGCAGCCCGTCACTGCCTCTGCGCAGAGCCACGGGATTTTGTTAGTGGGCACTGACAAACCGCTTAGCTATTTGGAACAACAGCTGCCCTGAAGAACTGATCTGCACTGAAACCAACTGTACTTGAAGAGAAGCAAGCAGTGCAATAAGGCAGCCTTCCATCCCCTCCTTCATGGTCCCAACAATTCTGTTGGGCTTTACCAGCCACGGCTCACCTCTGGATGGACCGGGAGGAGGACAGATTATTGTCACCCAGCCCCCAGCTAAACTAAAGACTCTTATGGAAATGTGCTCCTACTCTCCAGGCGGTACTTAGCATCTCAGTGACATGAAACACGGGCAAGTTCTTATGCTCCCAGTAAGAAACTTGCTGCTCAGTTCACAGAAGTACTGTCAGAATCCACCTGACCAGACTCTGAGAACCTGGATAAGCTTATTACCATAAGCACAGCACATGCAGGGCTTTTTCAGCATAAATGGAGATAGGAAGCCTTGCTTATGTGCTGTTGCTAACTTCAAACCATCATCACTTGGCTAAGTAGCTGTAATGTAGATGCTTACATAGAAGACAGAAGAAAGGCAGCTTTTAGCCCAGTAACCATGGCATGAATTGAACCCTGCTTTTTTTGAAGTTCACAGAGTCACAGAATGGCTGAGGCCGGAAGGGACCTCTGCAGATCATGTGCCTCAAGCTCCAGCAGGGTCACCCACGGCACATTGCACAGGAGCATGTCCAAGAGGCTCTGGGCATCTCCGAGCATGGACACTCTACTGGTTGTTCCAGTGCTCACTCATCCTCACAGTAAAGAAGGTTTTTCCTCATGTTGCTCATGAGAGAGAGCAAACAGGAACTGGCTGGAAAAATATTGATATAATATGGCCTGAGCGTATTGATTTAATCACCAGTGGACTATTTCAGAAAATGACATGATTTCCACAAACTTCTGTCTTCCACTTTTTCCCCAGCAGGTGGCCAGGCCCTCTGGATGCCTTGCATGGCAGGGATCCATGAAAACCTTGCAGCTACTCTTTGAAATGGATGCACTTTTAAGGGGTGCTACTGCTGCTTACATCCACCAAGCAGAAAAGTAAGGAGCCAGGAAAGGATCTTGCTCCAAAAGTGTCATGCTGCCATCTTTACAAAACCTCAGTGCTGGGTTTTAGTCAATCCCCCCAACAGTCTTGGGGGTTTTACATTTATGTTTTCTCTTGAATGAGCATAAAAAGTACTCCTGGAAAATATGACTTTTTTTGCAGAACAGTATACTTGATGTTTAGCTGCACTACAAATGTAGATAAATCAATCAATACACCAGTCCAAAGCAGAATGCAGATGGTTGGGATTCTGCCTGGGATAGCACATGGCAAAGGAAGTTTATTAGGCACAGTTAGTCCTTCTCTCTATTTCTTTTTAAAAAACATTCAGTGAAAACTCGAGCATCCTTCCTCTTACTCTTATTTTACACGTCCTTCCCCTCTCCTCATCTCTAGAGTCTTCTCAAACTGATACTTTAATTCTTATTGCCCATTCCCCAAGCCGCAACACAACTTGCTCTGCATCACACAGGTAACAGCAGCCTCCAATCCAGGCGGCTCTGTGTCCCAAGGCCAGGGACGGTCTTTGTCAAGATGTTCACTAAAGATCAGGTTTTTCAGCTAGAGCACCCCTGCTGAATCAGGCCTCTGCATAACAGATTATGCTAGAGAGAAAAAGGCACACAATAGGACTCCTTAGGCAAGGAACTCATTTGAAGCCCTCTGCCCCTCTTCTCCGGCCTCCTACCATCTCAAATCCCTTCAATTCCATGACACAACCAAGCTCTTATCTGCGAGGGCCCTTTCCCGACAGCTCTATTACACTATCAGACAACTGGCTAACAAAAGCCCACTCCTCTAGCCCTGACATTCCAGTCAATCTGCACTGAAATTAAGCAGCCATCCCATCCCAGTGGGAACGGGAGACTAGGGAGCACGGCCGCTATTTGCATCCTCCTGCCCATGGATGGAGTTACACCAAAGAGGGCCCTACTCATCCTTCAAGTTCTGCCATCCTTCTGAAAACACTTGTCTTGGTGCCTGGTTCTCGGGCCCTAATTCTTCTGGAAAAGCAGGTTATATCACTGACCACAGTATTAATTAGGTGCCCCGTGCACCACCGAAATAGGAAAGCTTTTCAGCTCTTTCCCTACCACTAGCGAGTGAAGGCAGCCAGAATACAAAGGATATAAAACAACCAGATCAGTTTCAGTCCTGAAGTTAATTTAATGTTACATCTGGCTCTGACTATACCAAAAAAAAAAAAATACTTTTAATACAACAGAAGCAATAAATACAATAGAAACGGTATACGGGATAACAAACACTTAAAGTAATTCTAGAAAACCATTTTATGGAAGTCACTGCTACTCACTTTAATGTCAGTGATTTAATAAACAACAAACCCAAAATTTCCTCCATATAATTTGTTACATCCCCATTTCAAAAGTCCTAGTAAGATTAATCAGCTAATCAGTACTCCTAGTAAGTATAAAAGTCTTGCATCCACAGGAGGAATGAGTGGGAGCAACTGCGACCCTGGCAGATAACGGCGCTTGGGCACGCGTAGGGTCCGAGCCAAAGCAGGGCCTGCAGCGCCACGCTCACACTGCTTGGCCTTTCATCACTATGGAACAGGCTAACTCAGACAGGATCCTTCGTATTTATTCCTCTACCAAATCCATTACTATTGACCAATTCCATCTTGGATTTCAATGGATTGCTAATTTAATTACTTCTGTCATTTTGATGACTTTTGTTAGTTGTCCAGACTATGAACTATTGGACCAGAGCTGAAAAATGAATTTTTAATCATCATGTTTCTCTAAGAACACAAAAAGAAGAAGGAAGTCTACATCACGTATGTGTTTCATAAAAGTAATTTTTTTTTTCTAGTTGTAAGAATCTATAGTTCTAAATCCACTTAACTTTATATTATTTTCCCCTAGCAAAGTAGGAGTAGAAATAGAGAAATCCCCAGACAAAAAAGAGACTAGAACGTGTAAAGTTTTAGGCTGTAAAGTAAGTTCCAAGCCTAAACAATAGGTTAAAAAAAAATAAGCTAACTTGCAATAAACGATAAAACTGTTTTCTACAGAATCTGAATGAATGAACTGTATAAATTATTTGTGTGAAAACAGCGGCATTTCCAAATGTACGGCTTAGAGCCCTGTTAAAAAAATCTAAAAATTAAACAAAAGAAGCCATTTTTTAAAAGAGATAGGGCTCAGTGGGATTTATTAATGCACATCTTTCAGAGATATTCTTACTTGTACAATGCAAGCAGTAGGTTAGCACGGACTTCCAAATTATATTTAATTGGACAATTATTCAAAGTGAAAAACCCAACACAGTAAACTAAGGAGGTCTTTAATAAACACCTTGTCTCTTCAAGAAAAACAGGGAAGTCATTTACTGACCCAAGAGGCATAATTTTGTCTTCGGCAAATTTATTTTAAAGTAATTGCCAACTCCGGGAGTAAGAATTTTTTAAAGAGGAACATGGCACTCTCGGGCAGAATAATAAATTGTTCTGTGCCCTGGATGATGGCCTAATCACATTAGAAAGATGTACATGTAGTTGTCTGAGGCAAATAGGGGATGTACATCACCTGGTCTATGAACCCACTAAGACTCATTTAATGACATATAGCTTTCTCCTCTCTCCAGATCAGGACTGAATTAGAGGGAAAAGACAAATGATAATTTACAGGCAGCCTTTGCGACTCGGCCCTCCTCTCCCCGCTCTCCAAGGCGACTTTCTGTGGAAGCGCCTCCGTGGCCTCCTGAAGTTTCTCACTCATGTGCCCTCTACCAGTCAGTACCTCAAGACAAGAAGAGACGAGTTGCTTGTTGTTACTATCACCTTGGAAAAGTCACAGCCTCCTCACGAAGCCCAAAACTCCAGGACACCCGCCACGGTTAATAGCGAGCTGGCACTGCAACTCAGCGAGCTCTACCAGAAGCTCTTTTCTGTGATCACTCTGAGGGCACGGCTTTCAACCACAACCAGCTCCAGACCAAGGCTCTAAGACGTCATCATATAAACACTAAGGGGTGACCTTACTTCTGTGAGCAATTTGACTTCAGGACTGAAACGGGATTAGCAGAGCGCCCCAGTGAACTAGCACTAGGAATAATCCCCAAAATCCACAACTCAGTATGGTACTTTCTTACACACATTATTTCACCAGGATATCTCCAACTCTGAAGTCTTTTCTCCTTGTCAAGGTCACCCTGGGCTTCGGGACTGCAATGCTAAATAAGGCTGCCTCAGTGAATTCCCTCTCGTATTTTTGACTAAAATGCTGGGACTCCTGCAGTGGAGATTACGATAAAAGATTTATTTGGGGGTTAGTGGAAGATGGTGTCTTTAGTGAAGCTAATAAGTTGTTTTCATTTTAGATGCTTTCATTACAAACACTGATAAATCTTAAGGCTAGGAGAGTATGTAAAATTAATGAGGAGTTGAAGGGCTCCTCAGCTCTTTGGTGATTATCTCTCTTTTAGTGCATTACCATGGGACATCTGGCTTCCAAATTTGTGCCTCTCCTCGGCAGATCTGAGGACCAGCCTACCAATTATACATTCACATAGGTTGTAATAAATCAACAGCAGCCAAACTCTGACAAGGTGATGGCTGTTGACAGATAAAAACGATACACATTGTCGTGCTGTTCTCCAAAAACAAACACATGGTTTTATCAGATTTTTTTCTTTTAATCAAAAAATTGCCTCTTTCAACATAGACTCACCTAATTTCACAGAGGACTCGCACTACACAAGGTTCCCTGATCTAAACCTGAGCTGCATATAAAACCAGGCTCTAAAATAGGCCCTGAATTCACCTTCCACTGCAGTCAAAAAATCCTGCTTCTCTGATCCTGGGTCAGCCCAGGCTCGAAGATCATTAACCTTTTACCACAAGAAGCCCATTTTACATGCTACAGAGGAGCAAGCCAAAAAGACAAGGACAGAAGCCTTGGATTTATGCACGGCTCCGGCAGAGGCTGGATCACACAGCTTCCTCAGTGAAGGCCAGATACGGCCAGAAGCCACCCAGCACGTAGCTCTGCACACGCTGAGACTGCCCAGGCCCCGGGGCTGAAGAAGCCAGGCTGGGAGCGCTCGCTCCTCTTGCCTCACTCCAGGCCCCTCTAAGAGAGGTCTCTAACAGCAAAGGTAATTCCTTTCAAACGCAGTACTTTCACAGTCAATGTAAGTTCTGCTTGTGAAGTGCTTGGCTCTCTGCAGCGACGACAGAGGACTTAAGAATCTGACTTACACAAATACCTCAAATTAGATGGGATAAATTCCCCTGTCACTGCTTGTAAGACTAATCACCCCCCTTGCAAATCTGGAACAAAGCTGCTATACTGCTCCAACCTGAAAATGCCATCGGCAGCGTGATTTAAGCGACACATCCACTTTATGCTAGGTCTTTCTGAGCAGCTGTAAGCTGCACGAGCCATCATCGACTTGCTGACCCCAGAGGTGTGTGGGAAACAAGGGACCGCTCTCATTCTGCTGGGAGCTCTGCTAGCCCCGGCTCAGCTGGGGGGACCAGACGTTCATCCCACAGCTTCTCAGCACACGGTCATTTACCTACTCTCTTACCAGGACTATATTCACATCAAATGATATGAAATTCTTTTAATTTCCAGAAAAGTCAAGCACTAAGACACCATCCAATTCTTCCAGTCCTTTGTTAATGTAGCATGATCTAGATCAAAATATTTTAATTCTGTAGGAATTTCTTGCACATCATGGTGTGCACATGCATGACGTGCAGATGTCTCTTCAGAGCTTTGAATCACCTATAGCCTTTTCTAATAAACTGATGAGACAGAGAGGTAGCATGTAATGCTCCAGATCCATTCTAATCTCTGGCAAAGTTATCTTCTATAAAGAGTTCATATTTTGAATTTTCTCCTATCGGTTTCCTCTCTTCCTTTTACCTTCCTACCTTTCTTTTCTGTTTCAGTCAGGCTAGGAGGATCCTGCCTTGATCCCAGAACTGACGACTCCCACAGAAACAAACCAGCGCTATGCAGACCTACAGCCCAGGTATCCGTTCCTTTTTGCTAAGGGAATATGACTCCCTTGACATACGCATTTCCCATTCTCATCCACAATGCTGAAGTCGTCATTAATTGGGGAGAATCCAGACAGAAAATTAGTCTGTATTATGATAAATGCCATTCACCTTTCCTTGACCAATTTACAGAATCAGTCACTGAAACCGCAGTGCATGTCCTCTGCCACACTTTTCAAGTCTTCTCTCATTTACAGTTCAGTACTATAGAAATTACAGCTGGTTTATGTTCTGTAGCTATTATGTGAATTGGTATGTCCATCTTCTTAATATTCAATCTTACTTTTTAAATGCTATGCGACCTAATTCAGGTAGGTACGTGTTTTGCTTAAAAAAACCTCTTACAAGTCTGACATCTTAAATAGTCACGCAGCTTGTATGAGTCCAAGAACTAACTTGAAAACATGCGCAATAGCATGAATAATGTTAGAATGAGAATTTGAGATTTTCAGAAAAAAAAGTTTAAGGAAATTATTCACCCAGCTCACATTGTAATTCAATGAGAATTAGATAACTAACTCCTTTGGGAAACAACAAATTTTAAAATACACAAACTGAAAAACAGATTGCAGCTGAATTCAGCAGGATGGGCTACAAGAGGTCCCTGTGGGAAACTGTACTATCAGCAAGAACTTTGGGCATCTACATTGACTTCAGTACAGATTTTAGTACTCCTGATATGGAAACCAGAGCAGAATATGGGACAAAGCTGAATGGCTCATTTAACTCCTCTTGGCAAGCTGGGGAACCTCACAAGGGAGATACTGGCTTGAAAATTCTTAAATTCACATTAAAATTCAGGACCACTATGCAGTCCATAAAAAGAGTCACTAGAAAATAGGAGATACTGAATATTGTGGATTACTTCAACTAAGCTGTTTATGGCACTAGAGAGGCAAATACAGAAATGAATGATTTCTCCTGTGACACTGAATCTAGATACTAGCAGCAAAGTTACATAACCCCTATCATAACCCTCAAGACTTCTTCATTATTTGCACCAACATCTTCCGAAGCAGACAATCTCTGGAGAAGACTTTCCAAAAATTTACTCCTCTAATGGCCAAGCAGTTTCCACTGTTAGTACTAGTTACTTTGCTGCTTCCTTTATTTTACTCACCAATATCTTTAGAGGAGTTATTTTGTTAAATAAGCCAGATTTCATTATTTCTTCTGCTAATAAAGCTTTTCCATCCCCCATTCATGATTGGTCTCCTCTCACATTTCTACAGTCAATTTTAAACACAAATGTCTAGAACTGTGCACTGGGACTTTAAATGATACTAACTCTTTTTGTTACCATAAATACTTCATCTGATACATCATAAGATCACATTTGCCTTTTATACAGCCATTTCACAAAGGTGCATCCTGTGAAATACTTAACATATTTCTCTTTTCCTCTGGTATTGCCAATTAATGAGTCTACAGAAGAATTCTTGACATTGGACTCTAAAGTGCTTGAGCTTGTACTTCATATGAATTTAACTGTATTTCTACTTCTCCAATCCGGAAGATGGCCCAGGTCACCCTGTATATCCCAGTCTCACTGGGTGTGGATGATGCTTCCCAGATGTGTGGTCTCAGCAGATTTCATTCCAATTTCCACACATACACTGTTTGTCCCTGGCAAACGCGCAATGTCCCGATCTCCAAGTCTTCAAGACCTGGAGTGAAATGGAAGAAAGACTCAATACATTCTCCAGGACAACATCTGCTGGAGAGGCTCAAGAGCTGCTATTGCTATAAAAGGTAAATGTCAAGAACCAAAGAAACGTAGGGTAGAATTTTATAGCCAACTTAGGGGTAATCCAGAGGCTCCTCCACAGAACAGTTCAAGTACTACGGCCATCTCTGTGCAATGCTAGGCAGATCTCTAGCCCCTAGAGGACACACTTGCTTGGAGCTTGCCGGGTATCCACAGCAGGCAGAGAAGAGCATCAGGCAAATACACGAGCCTGGCTTCAGGAGCCCGGGCCACGCTGCAGCCGTCCCCGGCGGGGCGCCTGGGCACAGCGCTGGGCAGCAGCCAACGCACCGAAGTGAAATTCCTGTAAGGAATTCCTGTAAGGAATTTCACTCTCCTCCTGTATGATTCCAGGTAAGGAAAGAGGATGTGGACAAGCCTGCCAAACCACAAACTCCAAGCCATCCACTTGATTAAAAGAGGTGAGTGAATTAATAAGTGGCTAATTTTAGGGGGAGGAAGGTCAGAGAATAACTTTTTTTTTAAAAAACGGCAGAAGACCATACAGACAAGGGTAAGTATATGGGATATGACAGGAGATAAACAAGTTCATGGCATCAATTATGACAAAAAGTCAATATTATCATGTCTGGTAAAGAAAAAAAGGAGAAAAAGGCTAGAATTTCAAGGATTACAGACAGAAGGAAGAATGGGGAAAAAAATGTGAAAAGGCTAATATTTGGAATCAAAAGCGCAACCGACTATGGATTTGGATCTTCAAGTGATGAAGTGTCCAGAAAGATTTACAAGGCCGAAGAAACTAACTTATGGCTTCAGAGTGGGGGTGAATTGCAGGACCTGGCATATAGCAATTCAGGAGTAGTCTAAAGAAAACAAAGAAACAGAACAGTCTTGGTAAAACAACATTGGGAAAAGATAGGTGAGTTTATGATTGGGCTACTACATGTGGCTCTTACAAGAACCAAAGAACTCTTCTTCCCCCACAAATCCCTCATGTAAGCTCTGGCATTGTTCTCTCTTCTTGTATCTTTATCATATCTATTTTTAATTTGCAAAATAGAAGTAATATTTTCCTCTCCCCCTCTCTGAAAGGCATTAGCTTCTCAGAGCAAGATTCTGTCCCTAATTAGGTATGTGTACAACTTGCAAAACAACAGGATGGTCTCAGAAGTGAGCAATAAAGTAATGTACCAAATCAAAGAGATATTGCGATAAGAAATAACTCCTCAGGGACAAAAGCTATTTAGCTGGCATGCTGTATGACTGAGTTGGTGGCAGAATGATGGTGGTAGAGAGCGAGTTACGAGACATTCTGCGTGGAGAAAAACTTGCTAACTAAAAGTCACGTACAAGAGGGGAAAGGCAATGAGATGAGTCACAACTTGACTTTCCAGCTACGTCGTCAAAGGTTATGCGACGCACACTATGAAGGACAGCAGGAATTCCCCCAGTATACAGCCAAGTGGAACAACTGTGGCTCATGCTGCTAGCTCAGAGGTCTACTCTGTAGATGTCACTCTAGCTGCTGATGGCCACAGATAATAACAAGTTAGGGTACTGACTAACCAGGAAATGATACCACCTGCTACCCAACACAAATTGCCAACCCCTCTGGGTATAATTAGTCTTGTCAACATGTCACATGGCTATTATATTCACTCTTATGCAGAAATACAGATCAGGAACAGCTTCTCCTGAAAGAGGCGGCTTTGCGGCATTTCTGCATGTTCTGCAGTTCTTGAGATGGAAAAGAAGCAAGGAAAAGAATGCTACAACACAGACAACAAAATGAATCTCTCTGTTAGCAGCACTAGCAACTGCATTACTGAGCAGAGAGGAAAAACACAATGAAGTGGGGGACACCCTTCAGCAAGTTCCTTCCCCAGCTCCTCCACAGCATGGGACTCATTTCTATTTCCAAAGGATCAGAGGTTCCCAAACTGCAATCCCATGTGTGCATCCTTACTTGATGCTCTATCGTTGCATCAAAAGTCAGGAGACTTTTGCTCAGCCTGCATCTGAAGTGACTTTCGCAGCAGTTTTAGACACCGGTTTGTGGAACAAGCACTGTAACAGAAAGAGCTGAAGCGTGACAGGTCAGTGTTATTGCTGGGCCAGCTCGGGTGCCTCTGAACTACCCCACGTCATCTCCACCCTAATGCCACACTTCTTGAGCAGCACTGGATACTATGCTGTCAGCAATTCAGTCATCGCAGTTCTACTCTAAGTGCTTTACAATAGGCTGACCCCTAAGACACGCTGAAAGACTCCGGTGATGAGAAAACTAAGCAAGGAATTTCACTTGCTCATGTTTAACTGGCTATGGCTGAGCAAACTGGCCGGTAGGTTACAACGCATTTCTGGGTGTTTGAGAAACGATCAGCTTCTCCCCATGACCTGAACACGTCCTGTTTAAGGCCAACAACTATCTACAGTGCTGAGAGGAACCTGACTTCTTCAACTGCTCCTGAGCAGAAACAGAATTAGAACCATGAGGCCATTTACCCTATAGTTCTGGATAAGCAACAAGACTGTGATTTTATGCAAGTTCACATACTGAAGAAAAAAAAAAAAAAGAAAAAAAAGGATAATTCATCTCAATTCATTTTTTTAACTAACATTATTTCTGTGCAGAAAAGTATATAAAGACCTAGAAACCCTCTCTCAAATAGAAGGTGGCTATTTACTGACTGATATGAACAATACAGTACACCAGCACCTGCCAAGGGTCTATTTTGACAATTGCATACAATTATAAAGGTAAATTATTTGCCTGTGCAAAATAATAATTAGGAAAAAGAAAGGTCATTCATCCAGATATAAACCTGGCTCCGAGACACCATTGGCATACAGAGCAAGCAGGCATATTCATTGCTTTATAAACAGCAGGCCAGGATAACATTATATAGTTTGCAATCTGTATTTGTTCTAACTACGTGAATCATAGCTTTGCATAATTTTTTCACATTCCTCCCAGGCAAAAGCAAATATTAAAAGAAATATTAGAAGCCAGCCAGTCAAATATCCTGGAAGAAGAAAAAACCCTGCAACTATCTATACTGTAATGACTGCTGAGCATTATTTTATCTGTGTGATTTGGTAGCTTGTATGTATATTTTCTGCAGCATAAAGCATGTAAGTTTACGTACGTTAAAATAATTTCCAAATAATTTCTAATGTATAATTAGTTGATTTTGATTGGTCTGACATTGTTACATTGTACTAAAGCATTAATATAACTGCTTGGATTTTCTATATAACACATGATTGATTAGTTATAGATAAGAAAGAAAATATTACTTCAAGAGACCTGACCCTCAATGAATCATCTGAGATGAAGAGAATTTAAATGCTGCATTACTTGCACTCAGCATCAGAAAACGTTACGGGGAAAAAAAAAATACCGCTTACTGAAAATTTCTGCAATGATTAAGAACATTTTCCAGTAATATTCTTCCTCTCTATTTCCCCTGCTGGAAACACTCCTCATCCCTAAACTCTGCTTTAAGAGCAAACGTGCTACAAAAAAACATACAGACGTCATCAGACCAGTAGAGAATTACCGCTGGTATTTTTACATTTCTCCTACAACACATTATAGCTCCTTCCAGGAACAACAGGCCGTGCTGCTCTTGGAAAGGATCCTTCCTGTCTCTTCCAGTCTGGCAGTGAGTGTTTAGCACGGGCAGTGCCATCGCTCCCGAGCCTCGGGATACAGCCTTGATTTAGGGCCTCATGATAAGAAGGTGCCCAAGACCAACGTCCTTCCTCTGGATGCCCACAGGTGGCCTTCCTTTGGGAACTGCTCCCCTGCCAGCAGCCCCTCACACGGAGCCGCTGGGCAGCAGATCCACACCTGGCCGCTCTGCGCTGCCTGCTGGTGCCGCGGCCCGTCCTCCCGCCTGGCCAGCAGGGCCTCCCCGGGAGGCTGCGGCTGCAGCACCCCAGCCTCGCAGGAGGCTCCCGCCCACGGGAGGCTCCTCTCTCCCAGGAGGCCGGGCTGCCCGCCAGGAACTCGGGCTGCCACTTTGGACCTGTCTGTTAGCCTGACACCCCGGCCGGCCCCGCCAAGGGCAATGAAGGGGACGCAATGAGCGAGCGGCTTTACGGAGCTCCACAGGCTTCTCCGGCACCATGAGCTTCCCCACATGTCGAAAAATCCCAAACTCCCACTCCGAGCCACTAGCTAAAGGCTCTGCTGTATCTACATAACAGAAACTGGACTTACTTAGAGATAGCCGGAAGTTTAAACCTGTTTCTTCACACCCACTCTTTGCTTTAAAAATACAGGAATTTAAGTCTCCAGAAAAAGTATTCATCCTAGGAAACAGCTGTTGAACTCTCCCCAAACTAATTCTTGTTATATTTCCCTATAAAAATGTTAAAAAGAAGGGGAAAATGGACTAAGTAGAGCTAGCCATTTGTCATAAGTAGTTTGCTACTAAAAACATTTTTTCCTTGAACTATTTGCCTTAGAGGCTATCAGGGTAGCTGCTGCCCTGGAGAAGCACACATTGCCTGCCACTTACTGTGACTGAAAGGACAGGATGTTTTCAAATAACTCGGCTTGTGTGAAGTGTCATCAGATTTGACTGCTCAATCCCGATCAAAAAAAAATACCAAAAAAAACCCCAACAAAGACACTGTTCCATCCAGAGGGAAACTGCAATGATGACATTGTCCAAGAGTAATTTGATAGAGACAATGGATAATCACAGCGGCCACGAATGACTAGGTGAGTGACAGGGTGCATCGCGGAGTCCTCACCACACTGAGCACACAGTGGGCGCTGCCCCCATTCAGGCAAGCGTGAACGCCAAGGAGGGATGCTAGACAGCATCTAGTAACGAGCGAGGTTTGTTAGGAGAAGCTCTGCCCTGCAAATTGTCTCCTCTTTCCCATCAGATGCCACAACAATTCAAGATACAGCACTGTTAGATGTGTGTAAATCAAAAAGGAAATGAAACACTACAAAGCAGATTTAAAAATGGTCCTTGTCCTTCAAGATCCTCCTAAATTCCAGTAGAAAAAAAGACAAGGTCAAAAGAAAAGGTATGAAGTCATGGATGCTGTTGCTCCCAACATTTGGCAAAACAGGAAAAAAGAGTACATGCATCACAAAATAACTCAGAGTTGGCAGTAGGTTGAACTAAAATATGAGATAACCTATTTTTCTGTTTACACTTTAAAGCTATTGCCACTTTTACTAATTAGGACCTAAGTACTTCTCACTATACAAAGTCACTTAAAAAGTAATGAGAGTTCTAGTAACACATGAAAACAGTGTTCTGTTTGTGTGTGATAAGAAGGTATTTCAATTTGCTCCTTTACACAAGTCCGTGTGTTTGGGACCTACCCAGGGTACGTATGAAGCCTTGCTAACTCCCACGTCACGACGAGCGTGGCTCGGGCCGCCTGCATCCTGCTCGGCCGCACGCTACCTCTCCGCGCGCTCCCAGGCCGAGCTGTGACACACTGCAAGCACAGAGAATGTTCTTGCAGCCCAAGGGCCACTGTGCTGGACGCGCTGCAGTCGGGTACCCCGCGGGTCTGAAGTGTTTAATGATGTTACTGTATGCCGTTCGCTGGTATTCTCTAAGTGCATCTTTAGAAAAGCAAGCTAAACTGAGAACTAGTGAAAAGAGAGGTTTGCTTTGGCAGATATCTAACATGCATGACACATTTTTAAACCTTGCAAGGATTCCTCTGGCCTACAGCACAGTCTAGATCTTTTAAATGATCTAGTCTCACCTCTTGCAAATTCAGATCAGCAACAGTGGAAACACATCTGGGCTCCTGCTCTTTGCTCTTACCTGTAATCCTGTGCAGGTGGACAAGACAGCTTTCCTAAATATTTTTATCAATTTGTTTGCTTTCCCAAGCCTTCAATTTAGATAATACATGGTGTAACTACTCTGTTAACCAGGATTTTATTTGATTAAATATCTATTAATTTCTATCAGTACATCCTAATAGTAACAGTAAACTTCCTTGCTTCCAATTATTATTTTGCACATGCTTCTCTGTTGTGTGAATCTCTGTGTGTGTGTATGAGAGAGAAACAGAGAGAGAAAACGACAGAGAGACAGAGAAAGAAACAGAGAGACTGAGAGAGAAGGAAAAGCAGGCTGGAAAGCGGAGGTCACTGAAGAGAACTGGAAATGGAGCTGTGGAATTACAGGCACAGCTCACAGTGACACCTAGAGTCAAGCCCGCCTAATACTTTACCAGTGTAAGTCCTTGTTCTCTCTTTTCCTTGCTCTCTGTCTCCAAGAACTTTCTTTATAGCTAACTGATATTTCTGTGTTCAGGCTCAACATCAGGCAATAAAATAAAATAAAATAAAATAAAATAAAATAAAATAAAATAAAATAAAATAAAATAAAATAAAATAAAATA
>JAVCKT010000696.1:0-44191 GCA_032273925.1 Rhynchotus rufescens | reverse complement strand
TGACTATGATAACATACTATGCTGTCTTTTTTTTTTCCAAGAAACAGCAGCAGCCAGTATTTCAGGAATAAAAAGGTCGATCCAATATGAAAATCTTTCCTTTTTTCATTTTCATAGATTAACCATTTTTCAATAAAGAAAAATAACACTTTTTTCCTATGAGAAAGGTTTTTTTTTAAGAGTTTCAAGCATTCACAGAAAAACAATTTACAAAAAAGAAAAAATCTTTTTGCAAGGTCTAATTAAAGTGCTGTATTCAGGGGCAGGATTTTTAAGAGTAAAATATGGATCCATTTGGAGTGCCAATCACTTTAGAGATCTGATCTCATTATTGTAGCTTACCTGTTCCACTCAGTGATTTAAATCACCACTGGGTAGATTCCTAGGATAATGTTAAAGAAAGGCACATTGGTGAAAGGTCACTAGTTTGGAGTCAGTTGAATCAGTTGAATCAGGACCTCTGAAATGTCCTTTTACCTGGGGATAGGGCTCCATTGACATCCCTCTACTGAGAAAGCGATCTCCCTTTGACCTGTTTTATGGGATTAAAAATTGCCCCCATATTTAGGAATACCTCCTCTGTGACCAAGGCATGGGGGCCAGGCACTGCTCCTCTGCTGTTCCTGCAACAAGCGGCAAGTCCCGCTCCCATGGAAGGATTCAAATAATGGACTTTTCCAATGTAATAGGATTATGGGATTTTTTTAGTGTCCTTCTGTGATTCTATCAAGCATTATATAGAGATATAGCTAAAAACTGACTGGGTTTTTAAGCTGGCTCTGAAATCTCACGAGCACACTTACTGAATATTTATAAGATAGCTTTAAAGAAATGAGTCAACAAAATCTATCCCTGGTGTGCTTATTATGATGTGCTAATATAAAAAAATAAAAAAGGACAGAGAGGTGGGCAGGAGGGTTGCCAGGAGACAATCTGAGGACAGGAAAGCATATTGTACAGTCATGAATAGTCTGTTTAGACAAATAGATATAAGATACATTTGTGTTGATTTACTCCTATTTGGGCCTAGGCAGATTTTCTTTCCACAAAGAAGAATATGGTCGTCTATTCTCTGCTTCATTCAAGTAGTTGTGAATTCGACTTGTCCTTAGTATTGTGTGACAACCTGCTGAGGAAATGGCCCCAAAATAATGAGGGATGGGATTCAGTGAAATATTGTTCATATTTATACTGCCATACACATCTATACAAAGGCTCTGCAACAGCAGCCTCATTCTCCTGATCTACTCATTTTCTTCTTTGTAAACCCCGCAGAGGCACAACAGCAAAAGAAAAATAATAAAGGAACCGCTTAAAGATCAGCAACCATGCTTAGTATTAATTTTTTTTAATGAGGCAGAGCATGAGAACATAATATGTCAGTATAGTGCTGCACTTCATACACTCAGAAAACAATAATTCATGAGAAGAGCATTTCCAGTCTATCAAAATAATCACTTCCTGCTTCACCAACACCAGTTAAGAATAGCCAGAAAAATTAAAGATTAAATGGATGTAAAGATTGAACTTGCTGTCATTCTCAGATCCGCCCAAACATAGCCAAAGGTAGTTGCCCATGCTGGGCATTACCACTGTGTAAATAGACTTCCTGCATTTTGCCCGACTTTTGGATAAACAAAGGCTTTCATTCCCTAGGACTCTGTACCCCAAAACATGAAAACATGACATTATTTTCTTGCTCTCTGTGGCAAAAATATATGCTGGTTTATTCCTGTCTTCAGTCTGTTGAATTTAATTTTTAAAAGCTGCATGACTAGCTTTTAATTTTAATTTTTAAAAGCTGCATAACTGGGAAAAGCTTCTACAAATACTCCTGATCTGACCGTAGGTGTCCTTCTACTTCACATCAAGGCATATGATTGCATCTGGAATGTGAAAATTTTCAAATTTTGAAAAATGCCATAATTTTCACAATCCTAAAACACTCTGGTCTGAAACTTAAAAGCTAGTCATCACTCTAGATAGTCTTGGCTCCCCAAGATTTGTCAGGCTGCTAGCACATCTCATCATCTCTCTAGGTTTTACAAGACTCTCAAACTCATGACAATTCTGCCTGGAGCAAATCTCCAAAAATGGAACCCTTCCTGTGATTCACTGAAAATGCATCAAAAGGGAACACATCTGTAAGGCATTTAAATTTTTACAAATCAGCATTTTCCAACAAAGACTTGCTTTGTCAGGAAATTTCTGTCCAGCTCTAATCAGGAATGCATCTGTGAATGAAATATTTTGTCAGATCTATGTGTAAGATGGATTTAGCTAGGGAACAAAAGGGATGTGATCAGGTATCCAGAAGGTCAAAGGACATTAAATAGGAGAGTAAGGAGCAATTTTTTTACTTACAGTTAAACTAATTTAGCATCACACCTGATCAAACTTTCTACAAAAACTCAGTGTTTACCAGTGATAAATATAGTTCTAGTCTAAAGGGACTGCAGAATGACAAGGAGAGAAGACTATGCAACCATTATCACAGCACTTGGCTTGAAGCACACAATACACATGTCAGTGGAAATGGGAAGAAAGCAGGGATTATAATTCAGCCTTTTCCACCAGTAACTCTACACTTGATTACCGATGCAGGAGAGTATTCATCTTTAGTAAATTTAATATAGTTCAAAAAGAGAGTTTAAAGCAAACAAGGAAATAGAACCCTGTGGCTCTTAGCAAGCAATTACAGGTCAGCTGGACAGTGAGTTTAATTTCTCTGAAGTAATGCTCTTCACCTTAAATTTTGTCTTAGGCTTTAAAAAAGGCTAAGATCCCTAGGCAACAGTAAGGCTCTATGTCAACAATGTTCTTCCTACAAGCACAGGGATATAGAATTGCATCTCCTTTTTTCCAAATATTAAACTGTTGACACTTCTGTCTTCATACTGACAATGTGGTTTCAAAGGTCTCCAAGCAGAGAAAGAATTCAACTTTGGGTTCCAAAACTTCCATGACCCCAAATCTTTCCTTCAGCTCCACCTACCTATTCCCCCCCCACTAGTTCCACGTCACTCTTTGCACTCCATACAGCTTTGCTCCTTCATCCTGAGCCCAAGACATCATTCACCAGCAGGCTGCAATGGTTTTCCTGTTTTGATATAAACCTCTCTGTGGAGACACTTACCTGAGCTGTAGGATATATGTTCTCCTTCAGACACTACCTACCAGAAGCTACTTGACCCGAAGCAGTGACCTCCACCATAATTTTGCAGGTTAAAGAGTATCACTGTGAAACTGTTTCCAGTCCATCAGTGGTTTGAGACATGAATTACACCACCTAAGCACTACAGCTATTTTCCATGAACAACAACAGCAACAACAAAAAGAGAAAATAGTCCTTGTTTAAAATGTTTACCAAAATACCAAAGTATATAAGCCTAGGAATTTCAATTTAAACTGAACTCATGGAGGCAGCTTGCAGGGACAGATATTTAACATGTGTCCTGCTTCTTTATTTTCTGGCCTTCAGAATCACTAAATAATTTTCATTGCATATTTCTAGCTAGAAAGCCCTGTATTTAAGTTCCTAATAGTTATTTATTTTTTCAGCCAGCCAAGTAAGAATTCTAGCAGCCAGGGACCTTCCAGATCCCAATATTCACATGTTTCAAGTCTCTAGTTTGCCACATCTGGAACAAAGCAAGTTTTGGACTGAGCTGAGTATTAACAATTGTAACACGTAATGTGTAATAATTGGTAGCTACGAAACCTGTGCCATCTGGAAAGGCAAGGATTTACACAAGTTTTAATGGAAGCAGAATGAATGGAAAATTTCAGTGTAGGAATACAGCTGAATCTGCATAGGCATGTAGGATTTAGATGAGCCATGCAAGAGAAATGCCTCATGAATTGCAATTAAAAGACTTAGTGCATTACAAGCCCTCTTAAATACAGATGTCACATACACTGAGCTGGAACCAGTTTGAAACAGCAAGCACTTACTCACCTGCTGACTGATCAAAATGACTGACTCTGAAGAACAGACTGTAAAATCAATTATTCACATCTCTTGTGTTGCTATGACTTGCATGACTACCAACAGACTTGGAAAACCAAGAAAGTTTGGGCTTTAGATTTTAGTATGTTCATAGAGAGGACCTTTATTTTTCACTAAGTAGAAAAACTTTCTTAAAAAAACAGTTCCTTTGTCAAAAGCAGAAATGCACGCAACTTAAATCCTATCAACATGTCTTCTTCCATCAGCATCCTTTCCATTCACTCCACATCTTTCACCACATTTCTTTCCTTCAACAAATGTCATTTGGACTAAGGACAATTTAGAGAATCTGTGTTTTAGAAGTTTTTCTAGTTAACATATGTTAATTACCAAGCTGTAAGGAACTAGTAACTTTCCTCTGTTTTTTTACTTCCACTCTGGTTAAACACTGACTGAATGCTGACAGGGAATAAGAATGAAAGCTTGAAGAAGATTCAACACTTCTGTTCCTGTTAATTATATATCTATTCCTATTATTTCTACTCCTATTAAAACCTATTATCTAGCCATCTCATAGAAGAATACAGCTCTCCAAAGTACTAATAAAGTAAGGGAAGCTGTAAAAGAATGAATCTTTTTGGATCAAATCTCTTACTGCAAGATCAGTCCAACATCAGCTATTGACACACTAAATATAAACCTAATCATATATAAAACAGTGGTTCAAGGCAGTAAGGAACCTGAAAGAAGGTGTCCTGGGAACAGGACAGCCCTAATGCCATGGGCATAGAGATATTCAAGCCCTTGGGTCTCACTAAGCTCTTACCCATCATCTCTCTCCTGAGGTGGGCTGTGCAGCTCCAGGAGGAGAGGCACACAGCTCATTACTACTCTTGCTGCTGGCTCTCCTGGTTCTGAAGGAGCCCAAGAGGAGCCTCATGGAGTGAACGTGTGCTTTGCCAGTGCTGCAAAGGATGGAAAATAATGTAAGATTGCATAATACAGAAACACACTCCCCCTCCACTTACCTGAAGAACATGGAAAAACGGTATACAGGTGTTTCTTGTTGAGCAAGATGCCTCTTGTATTGCCCTAAGTACAGGGTGGCTACATTTAGAAACACTTCTGAAAAGTGGTGCCTGCTTGTTCTGGCTGTTATGGCTCATGAAAGGAGCTGAGCTGGTAGCAAGGCTGCATGCAGCCTGGAAAAAGGCATGTTAAATCTTGAGTACTTGAGGAATCGCACTAGTTCAAGCTCCTCAGGTCACTGGCCTTTGCAGTCCCACTTCTGATAGTAGCCAGATAGGCCTCTAGCTGGAGGGGGAACAGGAACATGCTAGTATCAACAGAGCAAGAGCAGGTGACCAAAGGAAACTTGGGTGGGCACCCAAATCCAGGAGCACATTGCTGCCCAGGTGCAGAAGTTCAATCTGAGATGTAGCCAGAGCACTCAAACAGGCTTGCCATCTTGCACGCTCACATATACTGATGACAACTGCTTATACACAGATGGGAAAAAATAATTTAAAAGAAAACAAAAGTTGTTGTTCAGTTTTGCTCTTTTTTTCCCCCCTCTAGTGACATTCTATGACTTCCACTCACTGCAAAAATAGATGTCATAGCAAAGATTTATACTTAATATTTTGAGTGTCACAGAGGGAAGGAAAAGGGAGCCAATGTGAAGTAGGAAATTTTGGGAGTGATGAGAAGTATTTATCCAAGATATTGGAGCTTAATTCAACTTGAACTAATTTAACTAGAAAAGAAGGCATTATTTTCTGCTTAGTCAATGCAGGGAGCATTACATGCACTGCAAAGCATGTTCTACAAGACTGTGGGAATGAGAGAAGGCAGTCTCTGGAGAAAACCAGGTGAAGGAGAAGAGAGAGTAGAAAAGCTGTTAAAATGTTAAAAATCTGGCTTTAGGTAGGCTGTCCTTTTTTTCTTGGTTTTTTTTTTAAACTAGTGCTACCATCTCAGTAGAAATGATCTCTCTGCTTTTTGCTATATAGTAACTAAGTCCTAATACCTATCAGTTGCGTGTCATAAATTAAATATGTGCAATAGTGTCATCAAAGTTACAGTAATTTGTTAATAAATTGTTGTTTAAAAACAGTGACTTGTTAATAAATGCAAACGTTTTTAAGCCCTGTTATCACCAGAAAACCCATGTCAGTTCTGCTTTCACTTAAGACAAGTTATTTCAGTGCACATAACACAGAATCGCAGAATCACAGAATGACTAAGGTCAGAAGTGACTTCTAGAGATCATCTAGTCCTGCTCCAGCAGGAACACCTAGAGTATGTGGCACGGGGTCGCATTCAGGCAGGTTTGGAAAACGTGCAAAGGAGACTCCACAACCTCCCTGGGCTCTGTCACTCTCACAGTAAAGAAGTTCCTCCTCACATGCAGATGGAACTTTCTGTGTTGCAGCTTGCACCCATTACCCCTTGTCATGTCACTGGCCACCACTGAGAAGAGCTTGGCCCCTTCCTCCCTACATTCCCCCATCATGAATTTATACATGTTGATCATATCCTCTCTCAGTCTTCTCCAGGCTAAACAGGCCCAGCTCATTTAGTCTTTCCTCATACAAGAGATGCTCCAGTGCCTTTATCATCTTAGTTGCCCTCTGCTGGACCCTCTCGAGAAGCTCCACATCCCTCTTATACTGGGGAGCCCAGACCTGCCCACTCCAGGTGCGGCCTCAGCAGAGCTGAGTAGAGGGGCAGGATCCCCTCCCTTGACCTGCTGGCAACACTCCTCCTGATGCAGCCAGGATCCCATTGGCCATCTAGGCCACGAGGTCACTGCTGCCTAATGGGTAACTGCCTAATGGGTGTCAACCAGGACTCCCAGGTCCCTCTCTGTGGGGCTGCTTTCCAGCAGATCAACCCCTAATCTGTCCTGGTGCCTCGGGTTATTCCTGTCCAGGTGCAGGACCCTGCACTTGTCCTTGTTGAACCTGGTTCCTCTTTGCCCAACTCTCCAGCCTGTCCAGGTCCCTCTGAATGGCAGCACAGCCCTCCGGAGCGTCAGCCACTCCATCCAGTTTGGGATCGTCCACAATCTTGCTTGGGGTGCCCTCTGTGCCCTCGTCCAGGTCACTGATGAACAGGTTGAACAGCCCTGGGCCCAGTACTGACCCCTGGGGGACACCACTGGCCACAGGCCTCCAACTGGACTGTGCCCCATTTACCAGCACCCTCTGAGTTCTGCCATCCAGCCAGTCCTCAGTCCACCTCACTGTCCACTCATCTAATCCACACTTCCAGAGCTTCCCCGTGAGGATGTTATAAGAATAGTACGTACTGTCCAGAAGAAGAGCACTGGTTTACTTTGTGTGCCTTGTTCAATGAATGAGGATCCTCACTCAAGTAAAATTTCCATTACATTTGGCAAAGTAGTTTTCTGCAGTATTCATTTCATTATTCATAGGACAAGCTTGGGTATGCAAAGATCACAAAGGGCATATTATTGTTCTCTTTTCTATTTCTCTTGCATGTATTTTTCCAAACATTTTCCCACTCTCAGTTTCACCTCTGCTGCAGACTGATGAGACAGTAGTTCAGTCCCTCCTATGTTCATTTCTGAGGCAATTTTCTTGCATTACAGAGACATTTTCATCCACATTTTTGAGAGCACTGTGTGGAGCAGATAACCCAGAAATCTTTTCGTTCTTGCTTCAGGCAAAAATGGGTATTTTTGTGACAGCCTACCTGTGAAGTCTGGGTAAATGTCTCCTCCACGTTCAGGATAGGATGTATCCTTAGGTACACTAATGCCTGATGACAGTTTATCTGTGGTCTATTTCAGGCAATTTTGCCCTGGAATATATTTCCAATAGGCCTTGTTATGACCTGTGAATGCAGATTGCTATTGAGTCAATGCTCTCTACCAGCATAAATACTCCAAAATAGACATTGTAAGCAATAGAGAGGTTCTGGAAGGCTTGGAAATAGAAGGTTTTGGAAATAGATCCATGTAAAATGCAATATTTACTCAGCGTACAAAGGATTTGCTTTTTAATCTGATACACTAACCTTAAAAAGCTGGAAAGCCTGTGAACTTGAGCCAGACTAGGTCTGGCTCACGTATTCATCACAAGTATGACATCTGCAAAGCAAATTGTG
Source organism: Rhynchotus rufescens (assembly GCA_032273925.1). Lineage (NCBI taxonomy): Eukaryota > Metazoa > Chordata > Aves > Tinamiformes > Tinamidae > Rhynchotus > Rhynchotus rufescens. The sequence goes on along the minus strand of JAVCKT010000696.1, from coordinate 36,108 downwards.
CTTTACTTTATTCTCATTCTGTCTGCTGAATTGATGCTAAATTTCGTACAATATGTTTCTGGACTAATTTTATAGACAATTTATACCAATAAAATATTTATGAAAGAGTTCAAAGCGTCTGGTGTCCAAAAAAAAATAGAAGGAAAAAAAATCCTACATTGTCACTGTTTGTTTTTGATCCTCAAGCTTACTGACTTTGTCATGCAAACAATTTAGTGGGAAAATTGACCCTCATCCTACTTAAAAATATATATGTGCCACTCTCTTTTTGGGTAATAGTGCCTTTTCTTACGCAGTTTTGTAATGAAGTTGTTGATTCCTTCCTTCCAGTCATTTAAAAGAAAGTTACAATATTATATTAAAAACTATCACAAACTGGGTCACCTAGTAAGTAATAGAAAAAAATTCACCTTGTTCCTTGAGGGTACTGCATAGTTCTGCGACCTGCTTTGCCTGGATAGTTTTCAACAACCACCAAATGACACTCCTCTGTATCAACTGGATGACTTTTATCTCTGTACATCTCTCTGGCTGCAGCAGGAATAAAAGCAACTCAGTGGCACAAAGTCAGAATTCAAAGCTGAGAGAGGCAAAGCACAGCCTAAAGCAAATTCACCTCTGTTTTCCTTATGACTCTATGAAGCACAGTCATCAAAGCAGCACTAATATGACCACCCAACTTGAATCATACGTCGTGCTTCTCAGCTCATTTGAATGCTCTGTGCTTGAAAAATGCACAAGGACATGACATTTGAAGACCTGAATGAAATGAAAATAGGCAAAATTTTCCCGTTAGCTCTCTTCATCTAACTGCAAACTTACATCCCCTGAACACTCAGCACCACACTGTGGGCTCACACAGGAGAGATTTAGCTTCAGGCCGTGGTTTTCTCCTCTGGGCTTCTCCTGGGAAAATGCAGTTCTACATTTAAAGCGTGGTATTTTGAACAGTATCCCCTGCTGAATCAGCAGTTCAGCATTAGCCTGGCTTCTTTCTTTCCCCAGCCTCTCCTGCCACCTTGCTAGCCTTTTCTGGCCTTGCTCTAACACAGTCAGAAGGAGAGGGGACTGCAGCCTCCAGAGACTCAGTCCTCCTCTGGCTCCCTGCCACTAGAGGTGCTGTCCTCCCCACTGCTATTGCCTCCAGGTTGGGCTGGACACTTCTGTGTACTCTGCTTCCGCACAAAAGTATCTAAATGTGAAGCAAATTGCATTTATATTCCCCACAGCTTGGGCAGAGGTGAAGAATTAAAACAACAAAAAATTAGGGATAGTATCCCACTTGTAGAGGAAATAATAGCTCTCCTGCCTGAAGAATTAAGGTCAAGAGTAAGACTAGGACTAAGGGAAAGGAGAGCAAGGGACAAACAAAGGGAAATAAATTAAAACTACAGCAACACTAGACCTTCCTCCAGACGAAGTTTTCCCTCTAATCACTAAATGTACCCAAACTCTGGAGAAGAGAAGCAAGTTTGTTCAACAATAGTTCCATCTGCTGCAGCCCAAGGCCACCTTTGCCCCTAAGTTCTCTCCAAGCTAACAAAAAAAAATGGAGTGGAAAATCTATGAAATGTCCATGTGCTCCCAGTGAAGCACAACTCCTTCGGACTGGGAAGCAGTCCAAAGAAGAGGGCCTGGCCCTTCCTTGAGTGTCAGAGCAAGGAGGCCTTTAAAGGCCGTCTCTGGCAGATGTAAACCTCTTCTCAAGACCCTGTAAGCCACGATGCTGCCCTGGCACACAGCACGAAGAGGCTCAAGACGGACCCACCAAACCAACCCACTGAGCCAGCTAAGTTGCTACATCACTTTAGTTCAGAGACACCCAGCACTTGCATAGTCATTACTACACTGGCCAGGGTTCAGGGAGAAGTATGTCAGAATCCACTGCTCAGGACTTCATGGCAGAAGGTGGACAAGAAAAGAAAAGAACAAAAGAAGTATCCCCATTGAGGCTGACTACAGAGCAGTCTGCCTCCATATAGCTCAGCAGCTTGTTCTGCTTAACGAGCATTTCCAGGGGTCTGGAACCAGCATTTCCAGGAGTCTGAATGCAGACTCGGCTGTGGGTGAGCTGCAGAAGAGCCTCGGCTTGTCTGCAGAGCCAAGGAGTCCTCCAGAGCCTCTGCAGATCAGGCCTGCATGACCAGATCTGACTATCATGGCAGTTTATCTGCACCGTTTCTTGTGAGAAGCTGTGAACAGCACAGCCTTCCAGCCTGTATGGGTCTCATTTTGTTGTACAAAAACAGTGAATAGAGTGCAGAATTTTAGAAAATTTCCAGTTATACATAAGCTAAACAAATGTACAATATTCATCCACTCCCTGAGGGCCTCTTTGAAGAAGGTGGCTTTGCCCCTCTGAAGGGCTCCTTTTCACACATTAGCTCCAGCTGCTCCATGTTCTGAGACTGGACATATCAAACGGGTAGAGCTGCTGCCTGAGACCTTTTCAAACAAGAGATTTGCCCCAACTCCCTCACCATCCACTGTACAAAATTCAGACCGGCCCCCTCAGCAGTGGTGTGTCTCTGGCTGTAGTTGCAATGCCTGGTGATGATGGGATGTCCCTGCTACATCTAATTGAAATCCACCTTGAACTGTATCTGCCCTCTGCTTCTGGTTTCTCTGAGAGCTGCATAGAGGATGCTATACCACTCCATGCATTGTCAGCTCTCCAACCAAAAGACTTCTCTGGATTAGGTGACTTGCTGTGCTGGTAAATTCTGAACTGGTAAATTCCAAGACTCACAGTGGCCTTTTTTTTTATTCTGTGAGTTTTTCCTCAGCTCCCAATCAGATTTTGATCTTAACATCCAAGAACTGTATGACTGTGATTAATCTGAGGGTGCAGAGTCTTTATTTCTATCCTCTTTCGCCATTCTCATTTTTCTGTGCTCAGCTTTTATGTGAAGTGAACGATTCTTCACATTTCCATAATGCAGTTTCATACATTGGCTCTTCTGCTTCAGTTCTGTGAACAGTATTTAATGTCCTGTGCTTCAGAACCAGCTGCAGACAGAAATAAAGCTACTTTCTGACAACTGGGCTTCTAATAAGACTTAGTTGGGGCAGAAAAGAGCACTGCTTGAATCTTCTCCAGATTTAAAACTTCTCTTGCACATTTCCAAGGGCTTTTAGTTGCTGTTCCTTCACCATTTTTGTGATTCTGTGATTTCATCACCGTTCTGTAATTCTGCGATTTCTTTCCTCTTCATATTTTCTTCTTTTATTTTTCCTTCCCAAACTCAGAGATTTAGTAAACTCTCAAATCTAACAAACACCTGTATCAGAGCCTTACATAACATGAAAACTAACCACAAACCGTGCCATGTGCTACCACATCTTAAACATAAGTTGCTACAGTCTGGAAGCCCTAGGAGACCTGACTTTTGAGCCAAATCACTTCAGAAATCAATCATTTAAACTACAGATTCTTTGCTAGCCTACCTGAGACTTATGCATACACACATATGTGACACACACACACAAAGTGAAACTGGTATTTCAGATCTCAGAAATGTTGCATCTTAGGGCCTCCTAAGTGAGCAACAGGAAACCAGGGGAGCGTAGACGCACATAACAATTATAGGCTCTTAGCTCACACCAGTGCACTAAAGAAATTGCCAAAGGACTTAGACATATCAAGGCACCACTTGCTAGTTGAAGCAGTTCAGTTCCATGACCATTTCTTTGTGATAGAAAATCTATCTTGCACAAAAGTGCTGACTTTGATCCATTGTTTTCCTCATAAAGGAAGATACTGCACTGGAAAATTTGTCACTGGATCTCCTGATTAGTAGCTCGTCCATTTTTTCCCTGTATTTGCACATCTTCCCCCTCAACTCTTTCTTGTATGCTTGCCTTTAGCATCCAAGATCTGCTGCAATGATAGATAAAGTAGGCTCCTAGTTGCCCAGCAGCAATAGCAATATTCTTGCTTCTGCTTATTTCTCCTTCATCTGTAGTGCTCATGCCTCTTTGAAATGGCAACAGTGTGGGGCAACACAGTGAATTCTCCAATTTATAGTCCTAACAAACCCAGCTGAATCCAACAAACCTCCATGAAACATGTTTCCATAAAATCTTTCCATCCAATGTTTCCAAATAGTGTCTTAAAATCATCAGTAACTTCTCTTCCCAAAATCCATTCTTCTGTTATAGAAAAATTGTTTTTGCCTATTCTATTTGGTTTTGCCTCTAAACAGAAGTAGAGGTAGATACAAGAAAGGAGTTTTCTATATTAAAAAATTGAACAACCTGTCTTGTTCAGTCGTGTAAAATGAAGGTTGAGTGAGAATATAACTGCTCTCTCCAAATATATTATGGACATATATTCCATGAAAGTTGCTTAACATTGCTAAGGGGAATGTTAAGAGAAGAATAAGTGATTATAAATTAACCAGCAATAAATTTAAGCTGAATACAGAGTGAAGTTTAATATCATCAGACCAAAGTCTTCCAGTAGGATAGATAATGGCAGAAAAACTTTTTTTTTTCATGAAAAGGAGCTTGGACCATTTATGAAAGGCACTGTATGATGTGAATCTTTGCAATAGCAAGGTGTCATGGTGGCAGACTCACAGTTCTGTATTTGTACTGAAGAGCTGTATCCATCTTCTAAGAAGAGTAACAACAGGATGAGCTTAATGTGATAATGTCATTAAGAAAACAGCATTTTGGTTTGGTTTTGTTATCCTAGAAAAAGTACATGAGACAAAATACAAAACAACTTTCACCTTGAGACTCTCTTTAGAGCCACCCCTAAAAGGCCATTCTGAGTAAGAAACCATTTAAAGTACCCACTAGGCTTCCAGCACAATTTTATTTGACCTTTTAATGAAAGAATAACAGTATAAGGCAAATGATTTTAGCTGATCACCTGGGTGAGTGCTTAAAGCAGCTCTCAGTATAACCTAACCAGCCCATTGTCCAAAGTGTAATGTTAAGGTTTGTGTTTTATGAATGTATGCCTAAAGCACATTTTGGAATTTGTCTATACACCCATTCAGATTGCATACTTTTTTTAGTGAATGCATGAACTAACATGTCTCAAATATCTGGTGAGAAAACGAGGCAACTCCAGAGACATAAAAATTCAGGATTGCTAAGTAAGCTGCATAACACTCCTTAATTTCCAAAGAAAACATATCAGATATTTCTGGTAACAATAGCTTTCCCTTCTTTTTGTGTAAAATGAAAAGGAATTTAGTAAATCTCTTTTATTCAGTTTTTATTATAATACAGGTAGAGAGAATTTTATCCCTATGTTTGTGTGTTTCCTATAACATAGGAACACAATGAAACTTCATAACAAAAAAAAATGCAGCTAGCAGAAGCAACAATTTTTCTGCTGCAAGAAAGCATGATATTCACTTTTAGCAGCCAGGAAGCAGGACAGGCCCATACTCAGGTGCAAAGGAACCAGATGTGTACACCTCGAATGCATGACAAGCTACAGCTACCTCACTCTGGCACAGGGATCATGGTCTGGCACTGAGTGACATTAACTAGAGGTTTTCCTTTCCTTTCATTTCTAGGCAGCCAAACAGGTACATTCTACTGAAACAACTGAGGCTCATGAGGGCAGAAGATAAAATCGCCTCAAAGACTAGATCTACCTTTGAAATGACAACTTTCCATTGCTTTCTAAGTTAAATGTACCTTTTTTTTCTCACCTGAGATTTCCCTCAGCAAATTGTTCAGGATGAACTTAAATATTTGTAGTCAAACAGAAACACAAAGAATACATCTCTACAGACAGGACATACCTGCATTTTGAAAGTATGTGAGATCAACCTTACTCTTTAGTAACAAGGATCATCTAGATTTACTGACTATCATTAAACTTCAGGACAAGTACTCCAGCACATCTGTTGGGGTTTTGGACTCCCATCATTCAAACAGTGGCACATACTGAACAGGACTTTAGCTCTGTACACATTACCTTGTAATGCCACAAAGAGAGGACCTGGTAGCCACTTAGTGTGCATATATGAGAAGGCTAGTTTGCACAGGCACTGAGGTAATCACATGGCCTGAATAAGCCTCAGGAGGTGAAGACAATCCTTACTCCAGTAAAACTCAGGAATCATCTTGCATGGTGTGGAATTACTCCCCGTGGCAATTCAGGGCGTCACAATGTGGAAATTTGGGAGATTTGCTTCAAAAATACTCTCTTGATACAAACTAAAATGTTAATGTAGGCCATCTCCAAAGCACTTTCTTTTTTTGTTGTTGTCTTGTGCCTACCCCCAAAATAACTGAACTGTTATTCTGACATAAATATATTCATTAGCATCAGTAAATTTTCCTGGTCAAACTGAAAGCCTCCTTACATTCACATCAATCCACCTCCACATTCTGTTTGTCTTCTGACGTTGTATGATCTCTGCAATAGAAAATAGGAAAGAAAAACATAGAAGGACCAGAATTCTAAAGTCAATGCTGTGCGACAGGACTGTCTCCAAGACTTAACCTTAGCAGAATTATTTTCATTTAGCATCTAAGCTTTCCATTGCTGCCAAATTAGGTAAGTAGCGTATATGAATTCAACTAAAGAAAATGTGGGAGCACACTCTACATGTGACTCACCCATCATGCATAATTAGAGGTATTAAGCTAATAAAAGTTATTTTGAAATACGTAAAATAACTGTAAAAACATTTTTAAAGCCTTCAGCTGAGATTGGTTATAAAAATGAACAAAAAGGAGGAGGGAAAAAGTCTCTATTGTTCATTTTAAGCTCCTGGGGGAAAAAAATCAAGTAATCTATTTGCCTCAATTTATTCCGCACCTATTTCTTCCAGCACCTCAGGTCAGCAACCTCATTCTCTCTGAGGAGAGTCTAGAAGATTTCTCAGAAACACTTCTGCTAAAAGGCTATCCTGAATGATGGAAAAACTCTATCAGGTCCCACATGTGACCTTGCAATCACACAATTTGCTCTCTTTTCTTCATATGCACAAGAACTTTTGCTGCAGAAACCAGGCACAAGTGGCCAGTACCACAAGGTAAAAGAAAAGAACATATAATTCTGCCTCAAACAGTCTAGAGCCCTTTTTTTTAATTAAAGAATTCAACACTGACTGCCAATTAAAAGGAATTGCAGAAACAGTTGGTAATTATTTAAAGAACACAATTACATTGCTCACTCTGATGCTTAAGCTTTCTTAAGATGATCCAACAGGACCTTAGAGAGTGCTATAAGAACCATTAAAAATGGTGTATTTAAAATGAATTTCAGCAGAGCTCAGGGCCAGAAAACTACAGGTTTATGTCAAATGATTTGAAAAGACAGAGAGCCTTGCCAGGAGGGAGTCCCTGAGTTCACCTACCAACTCATGCACCTGCCAAGAATAATAGAAATAATAATAAAAATAAAAATGCAAAACCATGAATGTTAGCAACTTGTGTTGACAGGGCTTCAGTAAAATTTCAAACAGAGGGGCTCTATCACTAAGTCTTCCCACTGAGCAACATTTATAGTTATTACTTTCTTGCTGCTGGCAGCAAGCCTTTATAGACGTTTTGAGAATACATCCAATATAGGAAGTGGCCTGTTGTTTTTTCTTTCTTCCAGCTACATTATTGATATTTCAGGAGAGTAATTGAACTTCTCAGCACTAACTTGTTTTCTCTATGAACTACTATCCCCTGTTGATAAGCATGTTTTCAGGGCATATACTAAAGTAACTGTAAATCCTATGCCTAAATGGCACTTGTATTTTTTTTCATAGAAGAAAAAAAATGGTATCCTTGCCATAAAACATCTGACAGTATTTAAACTGTATGTCTCAACATTTTCTCATGCATACACTCTAGTACACATCTCATTAAAGTGTGCCTTTAAAAAAGAATTTCAAAATCTACACTGCAGTCACTGAATCAGTCCTACCCAGGCCAGCTGTTTTCTTCATTTTGTTGTAAACACGGAGTGCCACAGGCAACATTAACACTGGGAACAGCTATCTATAATATGGAATACAAACAAAATAATCCAAAATACTTTGAAGGTGGAAAGCACAGTCTGGAGGAACAGAAACAGAAGCGAATCCACTCTCACCACACAGCACCAGGCAAGCCTCTAATGCTGTCCGAGATTGCAGCCTGGGTGGGTGACCTTCCAGCCAAGCGTGCTCAGCTAGAGCACTAAGTCTAACACCCTCTCCACGTCTTGTTTTCTACGTGCGCTCAGACTGGCCACACAGCACACCACAGCATGTACCCAGACGAGACAAGAAAGGAACAAAGATCCCAGCAAGAAAATATCGATACGCTCACAGTCAACTTTCTGCTTCAGTTGCTTTCGATTTAAAGTGGAAAAGTCATAGGCTTAGCTTCTCAAAGGAAATAACATCTTTACAGCTAGTTAAAGGACGGGAATACTCTCCCTGGCAACTTGCATGGAAAACTAGGAGGGGCTCTCCACTGGAAAAAAAAATATTGAAACTTTCCAATTAGGTCAATTCCTTATGTGCTATGGGTGAGAGTATAGCAGTATCACCATAGAGTGCCCTGATCTCCAAACTCTGGATAGGCCCAGAGGTTCAGATCCTGCAGATGGTCACAGACAACCCTGCCTTGAGTCCTCATGGTAGACAGGCTGCCAAGAAACTGCAGCAAACGCACAACAGAGAACACTGGGCCCGTAGAGGGTTACTGTTTTACCAAGCTAGTAAAAGTGGATAATAAGGAAGAGAAATTTCCAGAGCTCGTTATTGGCTTCCTGAGCTTTAAACCTATAAGCAGTGGCAGAAGAGCGGATGGGTTTCTGTGCACTATGTGCATGCAGGATATGATTCTTGTCGTGCTACCAAATGGGAGTGGGAAACAGGGTACTTCAGAATGGTGAAGGAAGAAGGAAGATATTCATACATCAATTATTTAGATGTCAAACTAAAATAACACAAAAATACAAGTGTTCATAAATATTGGTCATAGAGGATAATATTAATATTGTGTTCAGCATCTGTTGACCTTTTTAAAGGATTCATTTTGTGCTTGCTTTCCACAGAATGTTTGCAGACTCATGCTAAGCTCTTATGGACAGCAAATACTCAAAATTAAATGCAGCAAGAACCTTTATAAAGCTTATTTTCAATTTTAACATACACAGGAGGCATTTGCCCACATGGGACTGACTTGGTTAAGTTGCAGTTTAGTAAGCAAGTCAGTATGGACAAGATATTTGGAAAGAGAGATGAGAAACTTTTATAAGAAACACAGGAACTTTCTGAACTGCTCCTGGACTCCTACTCCTGTGAGCTAATAATGAGGCTGAATTCTTTTAATAAATTATTGATTGTGCAGTATGCATTTGCCTGGTGTGGAATACGTGGTGATCCATAGTTTCTTTCCTTGAAGTAAACAAGCACATTGCAAAGTGGGTTTCCTCTGCAGTGAAGACCTGATCTTGCACATGCTGAGAACTGTGAGAAGTAGAAAAATGCTCAGTTAAGCATTGTAATTTAGTCAATCAGCCTCTTAAGGATCTGCCAGGAAGAAGTGTAGAGGTATAAAACACAACAAATTTTTCTCGAAAAAATTGTTCAAAGAGAAATTACCAGTACCAGAAGATGGGAGTCTGCAGTCCTATTTCCATCCTGCACCACCAAAGCAGAGCACATGAGCCTGCTGAATTCCCAATAAAACTATGACCACTGGCCACAAGGTCCAGCCTAGCTCCAGGAGAAGGGGTAGCCAAGAAACCTGTGGCACCAGCTGAGTTTTTCTTGTCGCCAAGTGATTTGGCTGAACCTATTGGGATGGGATTGCTGATGCCCACTGGCCAAGCAGTAGCTGGTAAGCACAGCAGTGAGAGCCGAGTGGCTGCCAGGCATCCATCACCATCACTAGCACTTCGCATTCCTTGCCAGCTCTGTTCCCTAGGCAAGTGCAGAAAATCACATTTCATCAAATAGAGGAGAAAACCCAAAACACCAAGTGGAAATTCCCAGTCAAGCCTGCCCACAATGAAGGACATTGTCCTGTGGTATCAATCCCCACTCTTTTGTGCAGGCTAAAGTAAGAAAAGTTGTTGTAAAAATATTTTAAAGAAAATTCACCCTCCCTTGAAGGTGAAATGTTAAGGCCTATTCCCAGGTCGATTTAATATTAAAATAAAAAATGAAAGTATTGCGGCTTTAGCTGGTTAAAGAGAGTGTAAAGGAGAGTAGGATCAGGCTCTCAGCTCCAGACACATCAGGCAACTTTACAGTTGAGAAAAAAAGGAACCTAACAATCAATTAATATATCCAGTCATCCCTCCCACAAGAAAACAGGTTCTTGTGTTGCTGAGGTGCTCTTCCATACACAAGGTAATGAAACAGCTACCACTTCAACAAAATCACAGAATCACAGTCACAAGGACCACCTTCAGACTTAGTGCCGCAGGATGTTCTCCAAGAATTGTTAAACTAGGCTGCCACATCAATACGCATTAGAGCTACCAATAGATATGCCAGAAATACATATGAGAGCTGCTACCCTGTATAAGCATCAGTCATCGCTGGCAAAAGAGAGAAAGCTGAGGAAAAGCATTTACATCCACGAAGGATGGTTGTATCTACCCTGCACCTACTAAACGTTCAGAAGCACAGTTGCTCTTTGGCTGGATTGCTATAAACCTGCCCAGACTCCTGGGGAAGAGCATTGCCCATTTTCATTCTTTGATTTATTTGGACATCCGAGAACTACAAGGCTTGTTTAAGAGATAATTGCAACAACCTCCAAACAATGTTCCCTATAAAATATCACCCACAATTGCCTGTAATCCCAGCTGGAGGCGTAGAAAAGTGACTGGCTTTCCACAGTGTCAATTTGAAAGTTTTCGTATACAGATTTAGGAGGGAATCTCTTATGAAAAATAGGTTCTATTTTTCTCTATTAAAGAAAGAAACTCTGTACTGTATTAATGGTTCTAGACACTTCTTAAAAAATCCTTTCTTTCCTTACCATCCAACCTTTCTTCTTTTGAATTCTTCTATAACTATACAATACTCAGTTTGAAAAACTTCTGCATGTGAAACAGAATCTTTGAGGTAAATCATAATTTATCAATGTAAGGCAGCTGTCACTTGGATTTTTTCTTCTTAAATTTCACCTCCAAAAATTAGAATGTGTTGCTTTATTGTTCCTCTGTGTAAAGATATGTTCTGTATAGTCACAAGCATCAATGAAAGATTCACAAGCTGCTTTGAAGTGAGTAATCAGAAGTTTGCTCAGAATAAGCTTTTTAATGACTAAAAAACCTCCCAGAATGTGTTGATGTCAGTGCAAGAATTTATCTGTCAAGCAACCAGCATAATGTTGCTAAATACAGGCCCTGTATGTAAGCCGATGTTTATTTTTACTAATACCTCCAGGCAGTCCCTAAGGGCCTACCCATATACTGTATCTTGTCAGTATGTGTCATCCTGGGCTCAGAGTAAGTAGCAGTATTTAGACTTCTGAATGTTTTTGAAAAGACTGACTAGAAAAAGCAGCTTGCTACAAGGTTTGTTTGTTTACATTGGCATATACTCCTTGTGCATGTTATTTTGTAAGTGAGCAAAATATAGAAAATTTCATCATAGAGTGTGTCAGTCTACATGGGAGTTATTTAATGGCACTGACATCTAATAAAGCCTTTTCGAAAATTGTTTATTCCTGATATCCCAAAATTATAAAAAATTGTTTGTTGGTCAATTTTATATAATCTTTTTTTTTTAAAAAAAAAAAAAAAAAAAAGACTTGAGATGTCTGGATTTTCCCAAATCAATCTGCTTTGATTCACAAGAAACATTTTGTTCTCTTGATACAAGATACATAAGGCTGTAGAAGACATTCAAAGATTTACCCATTTTGCATTGAAACTATGCCTAGTAATTTGGCAATAAATATTTATCATCTCTAAATTTTGGCCTCCTTTCAGGGAGACTGTGTTTGTTCAAGTTCTGAGCTGAGAAAAACATCTACTACCATATCATTAATAATGAACAAAGCTGTGGCATAACTCGAGCAATAGATAAAACATAACTTTGTCCATCTGTAAAATTCTGTTAACGAGCAGTGCATCAAGCAAGAATCCTTCAGACTATTCTTGGAGATTCCTGTTGTGGCTGCAATTCTTAAAGCATTTTAAAATACACAAGCAACATACTAACCACAGGCCAGAAGCTATGTGGTGGAGATGCACTGGCTGGTATTTGTATAACCTGCTCTAAATTTTTCAAGGAGAAGTTAAGGAGAAATTTGAGAAACTCAAAGGTAGTAAAATAATTTGGAAGTGGCAGCGCTCACTCTGAAGGGGAAAAGAGATTGTGAAGTGAGATTATGAAAGGCATTATTTAGCCTGAAAGAGCTGTCATAGTTTCTAAGGTTAGAAAGTGGTTTCTGATATGTTTCTTACAGTAGGAAAATTAAGGGAGAACCAAAAAATTCTATTGACTATTAATAAATGTCTTACATATGTAGAATTTGATCCTGCTATGGGAACCAACTAAACAAGTATTTGGGACACTCCTCTTCCAACTCCCAGATGTTAATCATCACATTTAAGCATAATAAATAGACTAGACACAGCTGGGAAATTCAAATACCAGCTTGGAAGGCTCCTGTAACTATCAAATACTCAATGCTGATGATTCAGTCAATCCTTTTGTTTCAAACTGGTCCACTGCCTCAAGCCTGTCTATATCTCATCTATGCAGAGACTAGCCAGGGAATTCCAGAGCCTTGCAGGTTATTAATGAATTAAGTATATTGGGTCCCCTAATACACAGTTACACTACAACTGTAATTAAAGAACAAATTTGTTTTTCAAGTTATGACTCAAGTCCCATAGCCCTTGCCAGGTCTGTCATTAACATCAGCAATTGATTCTCCAAGTAAGACTTCCTTTGTATAGTGTGGAGTTGGAAGAATCCTCTTGGATTCCAGAGATCTTGCTGAATGTACACATCTTTGATAATTTTCCATTTTCTGGCATCGGTTAAGTAGTCTACTGTCTCAGGTTGCTCTTTTTTTTCTTATTTTAAGAAAACTCCATTTTATTATCATCACGCAATACTTTATCACAATTCATATGCTATTATACCTTTCATTTTGAATCGTTACAATTCTTAATATGGTCTCTTTGTCTCATGGTCATTGCAAAGGGGAAGAACAAGAATGAAAGAGTTTGGAAATCATAATCTGGAAGGAATAGTAAAGAAATCAGGCTTCTTTTCTGAGTGAAGTTATAGAATCAGGCTTAGAACTCTTTTAAGATCAAATTAAATGAGCAGTGACATTATCTGATTCCAGTTCCAAGGACAGATCTCTCTAAAACTGCCTCAGTCCCATATTTTTCTGCTTTCTGTAGTTTTATTTAATTTAATTTACCCTCAAAATCTTCACTATAAAAATGACGGAAAAAATAAAAAGTTCAACTACAACCCCTTTTGGGAATCCCCTTTTTGAGAAACATATGTGACTTTTCAGTATGACACTAATTGCATGGGGATTTTTTGATATGGTATGGTGTCCAACTCTCAAAATTAAACCTCACTACACCCCAGTGGCATGTAGGCTCCGAGCTCATTTCAGAGAAATTCTCAAAGGCCATAGCAGAATGGTTCTTAAGTAGAAGTGACAGTCATAAGGACTTATGCTCTTAAATCCTTTGGATGCTTTTGAAAATCTTTGCCTTAATTTTCATTCCTGCAGTGTCACAGTGACATCCAGTGGTCAGTAAGATTACTCTTAAATTGGGCTCCAACTCTACCAAAAATTCAAGGGCTTCTTTACCTGTATAAACTACAAGCTGATGCGTGTGTTTCATGCCTATATGTTTTCACAGAATTAGTTCTTGACTAAGCATTGACTCTGTGTTTGAAAAACTCAAGAGAACTGTCAGAGCTGAAAAGCGGGTTCTCCTTTTTCGATTTTATAGATCTCCCTCATTCCCTAACTTCCTCTTTCCATAATTCCTGTTTGCACAGCAAGCTATCTGAGGCTGCCCAAAACTTATGGACTCCTTAATTTGCTAATAAATAGGATAATTAATCTAATAGCTCTACTGTAGCAATAGCTTGGAAGTATAGGTAGCTAGGTCTAGACTCGGCCCTTTATGCTCTGCACTGCACACAGACAGCTAAACCGTGCAAATCAAGCTAGTAATATCAGGTCACCTATAAGACTACTAGTCTTGCAATAGGTGTGGTATTCATATGCAAGTGGTTTCATCAGAAGAGAACTACAAGACTAAGAGCAGAGACTGGGGAGCGGCTGTGCCCAAGAGGAAAGGAGCAAAACCTCTAAGGAGAGGGTGTAGTGCAGTAGGGAGATAATCAGTAAACAGTCATCTGAGGGCAGATGAAAAGTCTTTGTTACTCGTGGCCAAAACTAGTAGCTGACAGCCCTAAATATCAAAATAAAATAATATGAATAATTCCCTACATTGCTACTTTACCTGTCACAGCAAAGAGATGCTAAGGGATGAATAGATAGGGCATTAGAAGCCCTGGTGGCACAGTCACACTGCTAGTATTAAGTCTTCCCCTCAGGCTGGCAGCAGGAGCCAGAGAGACTCCCTGATGCATGAAGAAAAGGAGGTGTGAGCTTGACATAGCTGAGAGATGGGAGCTTTAGACATGCTAAAGCTGCCCAAAAGAAAATTTATTTATTTATGTATTTATTATTTAATATAATCATAATCATTCCTATATTCCCATTGTGTAAACAAATGCTTTTATGCTGAAATCTTATTTGGTGACAATTATGGGCATGAATGATTTGATTTAGCAGATGATACTCACCTACAGAAGATACCCATTATATATCCTACACCCCTACACATAAGCTATGAGAAGAGAGGGGCAAAAGCTTAGCAATGCTAAACATCAAAGAGATTTAACAAGAGAGTAGGACAGAGGGAGGGTCAGACTGGAGATATGATCTCTGATGTTGGAGGAGGAATAGAAAGAAGAGAGTCGTGATGGTAGATGTGGGATTTGGATTTATACGCAGAAGAGGAGGAGAAAAGATGAGGATGAGGGAGACAGACACCTTGGGCAGCTTTAAAAAGGTAATGATAGGAAAAAAGTACTATCTGAAAAGGAAGATAGGCAAGAAGGAAAATGAATGCAGAAGCATAAGGTGCAAAGAAGAGCAAACATAAAACTAAGAGGAAAAAAGAGAGAAAATATTCTAAAAGATAATAATTAACTACATATAGTTGATTATATATAGTTGAAAAGATATCCAGATTACATGAATCCTCTAGAATATATGCTTTAGAAACTAGAAGCCCAAGGAATTCTAGTCATTTTTCTATTCCCAGCTCTGCTATAGCCTTCCTGCTGTCTAGTTTACTTATCTGTAAGATGAGCATAGTAGTAATCATTCTCCCCACAAGGGTCTTCTGTTAATTAATGTTTGAAGAAATGCTTTGAGATATTCAGATGGAATGCTGCTGCTCTAGGTATGCAAGAAAACATTGTTTCTATTTTCAAATTCTGTTTATATCATTTAGTTTTACAAATCTTTGAGGTACTGTCTCGGTAGTATAGCTCTATAGCAAGATACATACATATAATAAAATACACTTATAAAACAGACTTCCTTTTCAGGGTTCTATTAAAAAATGCACTCTTATTAAATAAACTGTGAACCTCAAGGTTTTATCATTACATATAAAATACATAATACACATACATCTTTAGATGAATCTTAACTTTCTACAAGACTCTTTGAAGGTATCAATACTGCAGGTATAACCATCAAGAACATAATCAGCTCAGAGCACAGCAACACTAACTGCTCAGCAAAGAAATAGTCCTAGCCCTTTTCAATGTTTGTCAGTGTTTCCAGACCCTTATGCCCTCTTCCTTCACAGAAATTTCTTGCTCTCTCTTAGAGAGTCATATGGAAATGTAATGGAGAAGTAATGGAGGAAGAACCCTGGGTAGGGAGTCATGTCTTGATTTGTTTTACAGATCTCCCCAAATTTCATAAAGAGATCTTCTCATCTATTTTCAAGAAATTAGGGTCAGAGCCAGCCTGTGGAAAACCCTGCTGTTAAATCTGCTACTCTGGACTACTAAATTAAAACTCTTCCTGCAAAGTGTGCTCAGTTTGGATAATGGAGTTATGGAACTCTTATAATAGTTCCAGGAAGGACAATATCTGTGAGTAACTTTACTGTTCAGTTCAGGTGCTTAGCAGCACTACGGCTCTTTTCTTTACTTGGTGAATTCATGATACGATCTTTCTCCTCTTGTCATTCTCCAGGATGTTTCACACTGCCACAGAGAGACAGCATGCAATTACAGGGGGAACTGTTCATGCTGCAGAAGGAATTGCCTTCTAGCAGTGGCTCCTGAAGTGTGCTTTGGGAAAGAATTTCCCTGAGAAATCACAAATTCTTCTCTCTCTGGGTCTGAATGAAACTGGGCTGAAGAAACATGGGGCTGAAACTGCCCAATAGCACTAGTTTAAAGAAAACAAAAAAAACAGATATACAAGGTGTCCCTAACAGTTTATTTGTTGGATGAAATACACTGATTTTCATTATTTTATGCTTATCATTACAGCCTTTAAGATTGCAAAGGAGAAGGAGATATTTTCTTAAAAAGAGAAGGGCAAAGAAGAGGAGAGTTAATTGTACTCAGAGACATGTCCAAAAGAGGTAAGAGTCAGGCTAAATGACTTGCTGCCATCTATCGACCATGTAGCTTACAGTGTCTCAGACTTTTTTTATAGGCTTCTGAGCAAGCAATAAAAAGTTGTAGCACATCAATACAAGAAAAGGTATCTTTTTGTGAGGACATCAAAAGTCTTTTATATGCTCTCATCCTGTCTCAGCACATTTCTGAACTTCCACTGAAATCTCTCATTTAGTATTTGCATATTTTTAGACTTAAAACATCTGCCTCTCCTTCCACATCAAAATATGTAAAAGGCAAAGCAGTTTACTTTCAAGGACATCACACTAATGTTAGCTGAGCTTGACAAATGGCTGTGTTCCTACCAAATTTTGGCCCCTTCTTTAAGGCAAAATGAAGTAAAATAGCATCATCCCTTCCTCACAGAATTATTGCCATGTCTCCAAATGAACCCTTTTTATGTGTTTGTTTGTCAAGGCTTTAAAATAACAAATTGCATCTTTATAACAAGATTGTCTCCTGGGAATAATAGGCTTAGGTATGATTTCTGATAGAGCAAAATCTCCTCTACATGATAACAACAGCTTACAGCAAGAAACAGAAGCCCATTCATTCTGAAGGTTTCCATTAGGCAACAGTCACTGCTGTAAGAAATTAATGGATTTTTACGCTGTCAAGGTACCTCATTTAAACAGCGTTTTGTTGCCCTTGGTTGTTGACTACACTAAAAGTAGCAAGCTGAAAGACAACTATTTCCCTTAAGATTTGAGCAGACAGGCCTCTCAGGATTCAATAACGCATCAGCTGAGCTGTGTTTTATATAGAGCAGGGAGCCACCAGCAGGTTACGATATTCATTTGTCTCCAATACGCATTTCTTCAGACAGCTTTCAACACCACCAAGGGTGATTCATCTCACATCAGTCCTAGAGTTGAATAGCTATGCAACAAATGAAGCAAAACTGACTTGGCATCAACAGCCAAAAAAATAAGTAGTTATTACTGTTTCCTTTACCCTGATACATAAGAGATGTTCACGGCTTACTGGACCTTGTCTTTCTCAGTGACACTTGTCTTAGTCTAAATAAATATCTTTGCCCTTATAAAAATACAAATAAGTGATCAAAAGCAGAATTTGTCCATTCACTGAACTCTCTATATCTTTGCAGTCAACAGAGGAGAAAACTGTAAAAAGTGGTATAAGGCAGAAAGTACCATGGTAAAAAGTGGTATAAGCAGAAAAGGAGGCTCACCAAATCAGATATTGTATTCTGCCAGTTGCAGTAGTACAAAGAGGCAAATACACTGAGTTTACTGCACTGGAGAGACTCCAACAAAATAGTGGGACGTAGTCAAATAGACCATTCAACCTCTGAAAGTCAGTTATTCGTATTAGCCAGGTTGGATATGTAAGGCAGAATCAATCTGAAGCCAGGAGAATGGAGGCTTTATTACTGCAAGTTCCCCAAAGTCTGGCAAGTGTTGATAACCCCTGCCCTGAAACAAGCTGTATAAATGCTTGAAATCTGAGACACTTCAATATTGGACATTAGATGTTCTATAGAGCCTGAGCATTAGGACCATAAATCATTTTCCCTGCTGCATTTACAGTTTAGGGAGTAGAAGTCACTCTTTCTCCCCTCTTTGCTTTAAGCTTATGCAGAATGCTTTAGCACACATGGGGCAATCAAGAGAATTTATACTGGCACATTTGTCTTGTTTTCTGTCCTCCATCTTGCTCTTTAAAAGGGTTAATTTTACTTATTAGCGACTCACAGCATCCTTGATCAAAACTGCCTTTTCCACTAGAGTTAGCAGCAACATTCCCTTCCCTGGTGAAAGAAAATAGAAAACTCCCTCTTTGCAGAAGGAAAATGCAGTCCAAGTTCCTGTTTTTATACCACTCCATCGATTCCCCTGCTTTTGGTGGACAGTGAAATAGGGAAATGGAAACAGCTTTCGTGTCCAAAAACAGAAAGCCAAAGAGGAGCTGTCAGTGGTGCAGACATACCTGTGGGAGCAATGTGTGAGTCCATTGAGAAGTGTCCAGGGGTCCCAGTAAGCAGCTACTCTAAGAAACATAAACATTCACCTTCTCCCTAAATCTGACAGCATGTACTCACTGCTTCCTAAAGCAGATTTTCACAGGCACATTGGGAAAAGGAAGAGCCTTTCTCACCTGTCTGCGAGCAAAGAAAATGGCCATTGGATTCGCCACAGTAATTGTGCTAGCTATGATGGTCAGGAAAACCCAACAAAGGAAGCCAGGTTTTATCCTTCCAGCTCGTTGCATCTTTTCTGCATGTTAGAGGCTGTGAAACAGAGCTGAGGTAGTCCAAAGAGGCACACTCTTCCTTTCAGCTATCTAAGTAGCGGTGATGGAAAAAAATGGGCAGAGAAATCTCTCAGAGTTTTCGCTTTAGTTTTTTAAATTGCTTTGGAGATTAAAAGACTGCAAACCATTAAGATAGACTAGATTTGGTTAGCTCATATTTATCAGGCATCTGTCAAAGATAACAGCACAGATGATAAAATTCCCTGCTTTGGTATACCAGCTCCTTGCCCTAGAGAATCAGAAATCTCCTTTTCTATAATCACTCCACATATTTCTGAGATGATTTTTTGGGGGGGCTGGGAAGGTACAATGCATCCCAGCATGTTCAAAAGCATTATCAATTTGGCCTTAGCTAGCACAATAACATGATCATTGTATGACTCACGAAGAGTGCTATTTCTTTTCATTTGCTCTCTTCAGTGAAGTCACAGTCGCTACAGAGGTTTCACTGACATAACACAAAGTAAAACCTGAATTGCTGTACCATATGAGAGCAGTGGGAAGTACCTCTTTATAAGTTACCTCTATAGGAAAGCTATCTGTACTATATAACCAAGCAAAGAAATACAATACAGCAAACCAGTTCAGTTTTAAGAAAAAAAAAAAAGCATGATTTCTAAGTGACTGGGCTGAAAATTATCAGCACTCACACTTCAATACCCTATGCATTTTCTTTCCTTAGATAATGCTAAGCGGTACATCTGTCAAAATGGTTGTAATTTAAAGTGAGCATTCAGAATGCAATGTTCTATATTGGTACTGTTGCTGAGTCTAAACTTTAGATGATAATTATAATGTTGATGATCTGAGATGAAACAATAACACAGAAAGTATTTGAAAAAACAAACAATGCATAAAAAACAAAAATTTTTACAAAACTATCGTATAGAAGACAGATATAAACATGAAATCATTATTTAGAACCAAGGAATCAATCTTGCAAAACATTAAAATATGAAGAACTCACACTAAATGCTATTAAGAACAATATTTTGATATAATTACTGAATCAATAGAACAAATCACTGAAGTGCAGTGGGAAAAAAAAGTGAGAAAAAAATGAAACATATCCCCTTTCTGAAAAATTTTAAATGAAACACAAATGTTTGGTTACTAATGTTCAGCATTTGCCAGTCTTTCATCTCGAAAATATGAAATAATCAATATATCAGAATGTCATTCTAAAAGCACTAGTCTCCATCCAGCCACCATTGTATAGTAACAGTTTCTGTTATCTTGGATTACTGACCAAAAAGAGTATATAGCCAGCAAATATAGCTGGACATAAATGAACACTGGGAAAATTTACAGACCTCACAGATTAGATGCCGCTAGACAGGATGATGCTCCCGTGCACAGCTAATTCCAAAGAATTTAATAGTTCAGCTTGTGAAGCACCCGCTTGATATGAACAATGGCTAAAAATCTGACCCTTAATGAATATTGTTATTATGCACCAGGTAATTTGCCCATTAAATCTCATTTTACCAGCCACTGAGATAGCTGAAAACTGTGAATACAAAAAATTACCTAATAAATTAAATGAACCACAGCAATATTCAGTAACTTATCTGGAGAATGATGCTCATCTAGCTGTAAGAGACATACAAGTTAGTCCCAAAGAATAATATTTTTAGAGATATATAAGTGGATTAAGTGTAGACTTTTGAACTTTTCAGAGAAACCTTTAAGAAACCAAAATACAGCTTCCATGTCCCCATATCCTGTTGCTTACAATGGCAAGCAGACCAGCCCACAATGACTTAGTGATGGCAGAAAAGATTACTGAACCACACTGGATTTGCAGACGTAGTTCAGAGGGGGGATAAACCTTCGCTCTCAGATAAATGCAATTCAAGCAAATGCAATTCAGACAAATGCAATTCACAAGCAATTCAAGTGCAGCTCCAAAGCCTGAGTCATGCCACAAAAACAGGAGCAAGGTAGTGTTGGTGCACAGGCTGCCTACTGGCAACACCAGTCCAAAACACTATGTAATGAAGCAAGGGTAGAGAGAGCTCTACCACAATCTTTGCCAACTCTGTACCACTCCTAGAGACCCCCTTACATTCAGTTCAGTTCAACATATGGCTGGTACAGCTTGTGAAGCTCTTGGCTTCACAGTCAGGAAAATAGTGACCTTCAGAAGATAAGTGGTAGACAGACAAAAGCAACTTTGCCATCCCTGGAGTGAGTAGGCATTAATAGCATATATATTTTAATAACAAGAGATCAAAATAGGCAGGTTGAGTTG
The DNA here is from genome assembly GCA_032273925.1 of Rhynchotus rufescens. NCBI lineage: Eukaryota > Metazoa > Chordata > Aves > Tinamiformes > Tinamidae > Rhynchotus > Rhynchotus rufescens. Next base: position 14,895 of record JAVCKT010000696.1, on the reverse strand, counting down.
GTGGCCCTCTACCATAAAACCAAATCTTTTTATGTGCATGCACCAGCTAAGGAAGCCTACTGGCATTTCTGGGAGGAGGGCTGTATGACTTTCATCCCCTGAACCTCCAGGCATGTTTCCTCAAGATAAACTTTGCTGGTCCGTTGTCAGTGATGTTAATATAGAATGAAATTGCCTCCTGGGTTCAAGGAAATTTAAGAAATGAACCTCTAACACAAGACTGAATTCTCACTATTAAAAATGCAGAATGAAGAGGAGATGGGCAGATATCGCTGCTCCAGTTCAGCTTTTCTGCTACTTTTACTTGTGAGACTTGCTTTACTGATTCTGTTTGGAAAGACATTTGACTCTAAAAAGATGTACCTAATTGTACACTCCATTGCACCAAGCCAAGTTTATGCACCAGTTCTTGCCAAGGGGTCAAGTGAACTGTCATATAGGCAAGGGGTGAAGGAGGGAGTATAATCCAGGAGAGGGGTGTTATTAATTGTGGGATTTCTATGCTTACCTCTTACTTGGCAAATCTCGTGAATACTCTTGTACCAAAAGCCTTATATTGGGCAATGAAGAGTGTTCTTCTGTACTGAAGTCCCAAGAGAGATTCTATTTCTTCCAGTATATTGGCATTTCTTTAGTTTTATCTTGTTTGTAAATTCCCAGTTTAAGGAAGAGAAAGGTAGAAGTCCTCTACTCATCTTGACCAGCAGGTGATTCTTACTAAAGAAATAGCTCACCCTGCTGGTTAATCATTTCAAAAGCTTTCAAGTGATTTAATGTGGCATCGAGTTTGACTCACTTTATTATTTCTGATGGAAGACCTTATTCATTTCAGAGATAATGGGTGAGAGTTAACTCACATTTTTCCATCTCCAGTGACAAGAAAATAACTTAAAATTGGTTTATTTAAGAAATACATTGAAAACAAAAAGAAAAAATGGAATGAAGCACCGAAGTATAAATCATGAGCAGGATTTATGGCAAGGAAAAGTGATGTTCCTGCAAAAGAAAAAGAAAAAAGAAACCACTTGCCTCCAATAGCTAATATAGTGTAAGTGCTATTCAGAAAGCAGTTACAGCCTTTCTGCCAGTACTAGAGCACCTCCATGCACAGTCTGAACCTATATTCTACTGTAAGTGCCTCAGTGATTAAAACCCCATTGTCCATAGAGCTGAGCAGCAGGAGATGCTGGTTCTAAGCAAGTAGACAGGTTATCTGTTTGACAACAGCTTACAATAGGTAGCAGACAGAAATTATTATTCCTTTGGTACTTACTGTCATAAGAGTTGCTGCAAAGGCAAATTATTTGGTAACCCTGCACATATGATTATAGCATCACATTAGAAGCACTCTCGTTATAAAAGAAGTGCCTTCTTGATCATAATCCCTTATTTCCTGATATGCATGATGGTTTGTTGGGAGAGGAACCATTCAGGGGTTTAAAATTTACCATTCTTCACAGATTAATGGATTTTTTTTTATCTTTTTTACAGGTAGCATAGTGATTCTTGAGTTAGGTGAGCACAATAGATTTTTTTTTTTGGTCCTTTACAAATACTGCAATCTCAGTATTTGAGTAACTAGAGACAACCTTTAAAGTTCCCAGTATGATTCTTGGATCAGTCACAATGCAATTGTAATCCTGCTCCGAAGTGGCAACCGAGGAGCACTTTGGCTTGCATGTGACAGAAAAATCTGTGGAAAAGAATTCTCAGCATGCTCAAATTTACATTGATAACAGAATCCAGGCAGCGCTAGGCTAGAGTGAGAATAAGAGGAACACAGGTCATACCTGCATCTAATTTTTCAGGTGTGTCAAGATTAGCCAACAATCAGGGGCACTGGTTTCACCTGTCATGATATCATGTAGCTTTGAAACACTATGCAAATTTAAATACAAATAAAAAGCAATATGTATAGTTAAATCTTATTAATCTTTGCAGTACCCCATGTCATCATGAGCAAAAATAGAGCAGGTAAATGAGACAGTAGAAAAGATGCATTACATTATATTTCCTGCCCTTAAAAGACTACTGTATTTGACAGTAGCTGAACAGTCAAAAACTAGCCCATGAGCATCAGACTAGTATAGCAGTTAATTACAGAAGCTTGAAAAGAATCCTCAGCTTTAACCATAAGAATGAGGTTTACCCATTACCATAATTGACAGGGAGTCTATACACAACATCTGTCTTCCAAATTCCGGGTCAGTATGGAAACAATCTGGGTAACAGTTCTTAAAAATGGTAGGAAAAAAAAAAAGCATTTTGGTGCTCCTACAATAAGAGAAAGGAAGGGTACATATGGGCATATATGTGAATACAGGAACATCTAGATGGAGAGAGGAGAATGGAAAGAATTTCATTGTCTGACTTATGTTTCTGAGCTGTAATATGCTCCTAGTTTTAGGAATGCAACTTTCTTCTAATTTCTCTGGAAATGTATTGAAGGACAGTAATTTCTCCCAGGTGGCCTTTTACCCTAGAGCCCATTTAATGTGTCTTACTGACCTTGTAAAATGTTTTTTCTGCAAGATCTCCCAGCACTCTTTCTTTTTTACTTAAACCTCATGAAATAATGAAAGCCTTTCTTGTACAAAATGTCATATGGATAAAATTCAAATCAGAAAAATAAAAGGAAGGAAAAATAATTAAGAGAATTGAAAAAAAATCAGTGTCTCTAACTTACTAGCATGGACTGGTTACTAGGGGAGGGCGATGGATGACACTTAAGAAGTAAGCTAGGTGCAGAAAAAGAAGAGTCACTATGACTGAGAGACACAGTACATTAATACTTCAAGAAGATATTACCAACACAGGTACTGAGTATTCTGACCCTTTTCTGCCAACAAAAAAAAATCACTGACATGGTGATCTGCTTACTTAGACATAAATCTCACTAGATTAAAATGCAGTCTTTTTATTGCCTTTAGTTAGGAATAAAACCTAGAGAAAGGCTAAAGAGTAGAAAATGCAGATTCTGATTTGATTTGTGGGAAGGTGAGATCCCCACTTATTTTCAGATTCCCAAATGAATCTCCTTGTCATATTTTTAATATAATTTCTGTGCTGATTTAGAAGCACAAAATGAAATGATATATCATTTCTAAAGACCTCAGAGCACTTTATAAATGATATATCCATCTCCAATTCACCAGGAGAGAAGCTGAGGCATAACAGGAGAACAAGATTCACCCCAGACCCCACACACACGGTAGTGCCATGCTGAATTATATCACAGCGGATGGAGTCAGACCTAAACCATGGTCACTGTGAACACACTGTATAAACTGAGTGACAATATTTAACTTTTTAAACTCAAACACAAATAGGAGGGATAGGTGTGGAGAATGCAGAGTACAGAACAGTCCTTTTTGTCAGTAGAGTTCCCAATGAAATTCTTCCTTGTCTTGCAGCAAGAAGTGACTTCAGTCTATTCAGGTAGTTGTCAACAATATTGAGGCCAATTCGTGTAGGTCATTCATAGCATGTGTTTTTAAAACACACTGTTTATCATTAAAGGCTCTTAAAATTAATAAAAAATACTGTGTTCTACTGAAATGTCTTCATATAACAACAGTGTGTGTTTGTATTTCCCTTTTAATCCGCCTTCTCAGAAGACAGATGTCATAAAGCTCTCCAGGATGCAATGCATGCTGCAGAAGGTTGAACATCAAAAATTGAAACAGCAACTTGCTCCATCATTTACTCTCTCTCCTATTCATAGAAAGGATTGGAGTCATTGTTTAGCCAATTTAGTGTGGTACTTTGCATGAATCAAAGCTGATGTGTATACAAACTATCGTTATATAGAGTTATGTGCTGTGGTTGAGATGCAGAAGAACAGATTTGACCTGACTGATCAGGCAAAAGCTTTCTGTGGAAGCTACCAGACATTTTATAAAGAAAGGGTGATAAGTGATGCAGCACTTGTGAGATTAAGTTACATTTCATGGTTATATTTCACGTCAAGTTCAAAATGATTCTTCTGTTTTGAAAGGTTGAGACTACGCGGACTTTGTGGGACATGATGACTTCAGAAAGAACTGAATTGCAACTTGACATGTAGTGGAGGATGTCTTAGAAGAGAGGTGTATAAGAATGTTCAAGCAACAAATATCTTATATTTTTCAGCTTCTGACAGTGCAAATTATTTTACTGTGAAATGACCAAAGATATAGCTGTTAACAACATTGCTTTCAGATTTTTTTTTTGTGTGTGTAATAGTTAATGCCTGTGACATTAATGATTTTGCACGAGCATAGACTCTTGACACAGAATTTCTGTTTTCCCAGAACCAAATAATAAATATGGTATCAGATCAGGCCATCTCAGTTTTAAAAGAGGGAAAGAAAAGGAATAAAAAGAGAAAGAAAAAGGGAAGAAGGGAAGGGAAGGGAAGGGAAGGGAAGGGAAGGGAAGGGAAGGGAAGGGAAGGGAAGGAAAAGGAAAAAGGAAAAGTTCCCCAGGCAAAATACTGAGAGTATTTTGAGAGTATAGCTTACTGAGTAAGCTATTTTTGAAGCAGATTTTTGAAGCATAGGGATTCTCAGTGTTATCTGTAAATTAGAAAACATCTTTGTAAAAAGATTTTTATTTTTATGATGAAATGTAAGTTAACTACATACTCTAGTTCACTGCATAGACAATAGTCTTTTTCTAAATTACTTTGGGGTTGACTATGCATCTGCCTAATTTTACGATGCCAGTTTATAGGACAACAAGAAACAATTAGATCAAGACCACCAATCTGTCCTGACAGCTAAACAACAGTTGGGTAATAATTTATAGTCATTTCAGATGGCCTGAACTTGAATTGGTGACCCACAAAAGTGGAGACTAAAATCCCAATGTGAGTCATCCCAGCTTTATTGTAATTAATGATTTTCTGCTGCTTGTTTGAATTCAAATGAAGACTTACTGAAATGCTTGCTTTGTAACTAGTTTCACCATAAAAATAAGTGAGCAGTCTGACAAATGCTGAGCAGTTTTACAGCTTATGTAGTACACAGCAGTTTCTTCTCACTGGAGTCCATCCCAGCTGAAGACCACAAGGCCCCTGATTTCCCACAGCAACCAGAGTGTATCTAACCATGCCAGTAGCCAGTACAAATTTGAGACAGGGTACATCATTTTTCACAAGCAAATATGACAAATGGGGAATAAAAACAACAGAACCACAGGATCTGCTCTACACCTCACAGGCACCAGCAGTAACATTTTTTATTTTAATAATGTAGTGCAAAAATGGAACCAATATCTTTAGCTATAGCCCTGGGTTCCCGGTCCTAGACTGATTTTGAATTCAACAAGTGCCAGCCAATCACAGAGGATTTTGTGACATCAAGTTTGAGGCTGGTTGCACAAAACAAACAAAAGCCAGGAGTCTGGGACTGGAGGAGTGTGATCTTTAAAGGCTTTTGAGCGAAAAAAAAATGTTGTTATAATTTTGACAACATAATTTAGAGGCTTTTATATAGAGCAATCTACACCTCCGCCCCTCTCCACCTCTCCTCCCCCTCTGGTATTGTCTTGCCTGTCAATTATTGGAAGAAGAGCCTGTTCTTTAAAAGGCTTTTAAATGATTATAAATTATTTGGAATATCATCTAAAAGCTCTCGAAAGAAAGAACACTACCCCCTCACACACACAAAAGTATTTATTTGTATTGTCAACTTAAATGTGCAGGAGTAATGTGAGAGTATGACTGGTTAGCAGTATCGACGATCGGCAGTGGCAGTGACCTTGGGCTTGAGCTATAGGAGTGTCGTGGAAAGACATGATGTCGCAATGCCCATTTCCTATGGCACTTGCAATACTGTGAGGATTGTATAGAAGGAGCAAGGGAATTTGGGGCCATGACAATACAGTAAGTGCTACTGCTGTTAATAGATGCGTACCAGCAAGCAAAGTAAGCCAGCTGCACCATTTTGCCAAGTAAGCAACTTTGCTTTTAATGTAGGGTTTGTTTGCTCTGATACATAACAGACGTATTCTAGTTCCTTCAAACCATCACTCTGACTGGCATTGAGAGATATTGTATTATAAATTTTACATTATAATAGTGTTTACTGGCGGAATAAATTGCATACCTGTATTGAAGTGATGGAAAAAAGACATCACTCATTATCACATTCAGCAGCATGCTGAATGCAGCAGTGAACAGTGGTAATCGTGCCAACTAAAGTGATTTTACCTATGAAAAGTTGTTCAGATGTGTCAGAGACAGCTAATGTCTTATATGAAGCACAGATATTTCCTATTTGTTTTAAGAAGGACTTCACAATCCATTGATAATGCACAAGTTTCCTCTATGCAATATATGTTAAAGGTATAAAAATGTTGCAAATTATTTCCCATTTTTCTTCAAAACACCCCTTTATCTCCATAATTCCTATCTTACATGTTGCCAGCTGCTATTATTCATCCTTTTAAGTGGTTTCACATAGATTAGATGTACATTTAGCATAAACGTCTCTATACAATCCATTCCCAGTTCTCCTGATCACCCCTAAAATGGTTTCTGAGACACCACTCTTCTTAAGACAGATTCACACCACATGTAAGGGATTTTCAGCCTCTAATTTAGCTTCCAGTGCAGGTATAGGAAGAAGAGCTGATTTGCTTCTCTTCATTCAAAGTTTGCTTTTCTCAATGTTTGTGTCCATAGAGTTTCTATCTACTAGCGGACTTGTAGGGTGGGATTTACTAGGGCACCTATCTAGAGCCTGTCATAACTGTTGGCCTCATGTAGAAGTCTTGAATAACCTTGAGATAAAGCCAAGGGCAGTGTCTGTGTGACTGAGTTAAGCACTGGATCTCCAATATCCATAGTGGAAGCCAAGTTCCTGCACTCAAAGACAAGTAAATCCATGTGCTTGAATCTCACCTCCAAAGTTAGGTAAGATGAATCCCATTGTCCTCACTTTCACTGCCTTGATACTGTCTTTTGAAGTCAAATCTAATCACACAGAATTCCTTCCCCAAAGCTTTTAGGATCCAATTCCCACTCCTTTCAGCTGGGCATAACAGCTTGGGGGCATCCAGACCCTAAAGGCTCTGCTATGCCTGTGGCTATGTTTAGTTACCTAAAACTGGAAATGTGAATGTAGTTGATCTAGTAGCTCTGCTTAATGAGCTACTGTGCACCAGTTAGCCCACAGCAGTATTTCATATGCAGCCTGCAGTCAAGCCAACTGAGATATCTATCCTGGTAAGAAAGTCCTATATGTCTAACCAGGATGGAGTGTTTCCAAGGATGAATAGCTACGCCAAAGAGGATGTGGTGGATCAGGTTCTGCTGTGCTTCTCTGCCAGCCAAGTGGAGCAGCTCCTTGGACAGGCATTCACACCTTTGCAGAGGAAGGATTTTTTCTCAACACAGGTCGCAAAAGGGAAAGAAAGGGGCTTGCAAGGGTCTCATTCAGTAGAACATGCACCAGTAAGTTCCAGCATCTCAGGAAGAAGTTGCAGTAATTAAGTAGTGTCAATGTATATCTTGAAAGGCAGAAAAGGTGCAATAATGGGCCACAAGTATCCCTAGAAGTGCAGCTTTTCTAAATGGAAAAAATGGAATCCTCTATGGAGGAATTATCTAATATCTCTCAGATTCACTATATTGCAGCAGAGGACAATGCTATGTAGCAGCCCGCCACCTCCCTTAAAGTGGGATTTAAAAGACTAAAAATTATTTTTGGACACCATTTTATCCTATTTTTTGAAAATTATAATGAAATGGGAAACAGCAAAAGAAGTTCAGTAAATAGAAGTTGCCCTGTTCTTGGAATATTTTTTTTCCTATTAATGTGATTTTGAAGAGTCAAACTCCTTTTAATAACCACTGCAATAGGACATATGTCTCCAACGTGTGGATGTAATTCAAAAAATGCAGTTCAATCCAGTTGCTGGTCCTAATACTAAGTTTCTGTTGACAAACAATAAGGAACATGGCACTTCTGTGTGATGAGTTGATGTTTAACAGGGAAACACTCCTCCACAGAATCACAAGACAGACTTGAAATTAAAATAATTTTCAAAGTAAATTGTAGGTGAAAAACAAAAGAAGATAGATTGAAAATTGGAAGTAATGGGAAAATAAAGATGAAGTGTTAGTGCTACCTAATTGTTTTCCTTTTATTCATAATAAAAATGATTATCTCTCTAAATGTATGTCACCCATGCATTTATCTGCATTTCTGTTTGTCTATCACTTACCTGTCTTCCACCTGCCTGAAAGTAACTACCTATTTGGAAAAGCAAGTTAAATTGTCTTCCTCAGGGAAGTGAGAGGAGAGAGATAAAAAGGAGAGAGAAAAATGATGAAAAATCTTGGTGTAATCTGAATAGCAATGAAGCAAAAGCTACTCCTTGATGTGCCTATGAATCCTGTAAATGAAGTGGCCCTTGAATTAAATTAATTTAAAATCTGGCAAATATTACTCGGCATGTTTGTCAATGTGCTGTATAATTATTAATTTGTTCATTGAGGCAACTATATAAATAAATAGAAAGCAGAATGCCATGATTAAACTAACACTAGAAATCCAGGGTCAAGGAGCCCTGTTATACAGGGATCTAAATAGCTTTCCCAGGTCCTATTTTTACATCTCCATGCAGATCTGCAGGTCTGTAACTGCGAATTAATTGGCACACATTTAGATGCCAACAGAGCTTTTGTATTCTCAGTGCACATTTTGTCTTCTCAGAGTGAGATGTTAGTAATGGAGGTTTTAATATTACCCCTAGGGGAGCACCAGAAAATCTTAACAATTTCCTTCACTAGAGTATTTTCATTAGAGCTAAATGCTGTGCAATTTACATTTGAAATCAGGTGTAGGGTAAGTATAATGTGACAAGACATGTTGCAATGTTAGATTTTTTTTGTTCAAATGTTCCTTATTTACTGCAATATACCCTCAAAAGATAAGCATGTAATTAAAATAAATATCTTGATTTTTAACCACTCCTAATTAGACTGTTATTGGGATAATAGGAGTACAAAATTAAATCTGGTTTATAAGGACCCAAAGCACAAGATTAAAATATTACTCTATTTAAACAAAAATGTTTCAAGCAAAATAGGTTCTGTGCAGCAGAAATGAGTTCCTCATAAGTAAATCAGACACAAAACCCTTCCTTTGTAGTACTAATTCAACCTTACAGTGCTTAAAATGCCAAGACCTCGGCATGACTCACATTTAAAAAAAAAGCCAAACCCTACCTTTTTCAACACAAAACCGCCAAACAAAAAGAAATGAACTATTATAAAAATCCTAATAAGACTCCAATGCAATAAAGATCCTAAAGGAATAGAGCCAAAAAAGGACTGAAATGTGGCTGAGGCCGAATTTAGGTACTAAGTCTAACATGAAATTCTACCGTGCTGTTGCTTGTATCGCAAAGCACTCATACTCCGTCACTGACTTGCTTTTTCATAGCAACAAAAGAAGAAATTGCATGCTTAAAACAGGTTCAATCATTTCAGGCCTCCTTCATGCCAAAATCTAATTACAGTATCCACCATTTGAATGTTTCTCCATCTAAAACTCTAAAAGACCCAGTCAGATCAGGGTAATCACTGAAGAGAATCCATACAAAAAAGAGATAATTGCAGTGCCTGCTACTTGGCCACCCTGGAGACCCCTAAAATTGATGAAGCCAAACCATTGCAAAGAGATGTGCCAAGGCCAGGAAGCAATGATCCAAGCAATCTGCTATTCTCTAAAATTACAGACAGGCTTAAGAGCAACAAGCCACGTTATGATAAAGGATGGTTTCAGACTTAGAGAGAGAGAATGGTTGCAGGAGTCCTCAGACATGACCTGCACACAACCTTCTCACTGTCTTCTCCTTTACATAGACACACTAGCAAGAAGGCATAAAGCGTTCAGATGACTTTGGAGAACAAAAATAGGCCTCTTCAATCCTTCACACACATCAAACCCATGTCCCATCCCTATCATGGCATTACAAAACAGTGCATAGGATACATAGCTTTCCAAGCACAGACAGACCAGTGACACAAACTCATGGCAAGATATATGCCTGTGGAGGGACACCAGCTTCCATGCTCATTAGTGGCAGGTGTGATTCTGCTTGTCTGGGCAGTGTGCCTATTACACATGATCATATCTTTCATCAAGGTGTTCCTGTTAAATCACTGCTGTTGCCTCCATCGTCTCAGTGGCTCACTGCACCATCACCCTCTCAGATTATTCCCGGAGAGATACTGACTTGCTCTTCCTTAGCCTTGAAAACACTCAACTAAGCTGCATGTGGACAATGCACTAGATTGCTGGCCCCCACCCAAGAACATTGCCTGGGGACAGGGACAGGAAGGCAACTCCAGTAAGCTCTCAACCTAGGGAGAAAAGTTTGCAACACTGCTCAGTTAGATCTGGTGTCTAATGTCACTTCCCCCCTTCTGTGAAAGAGTCTTGTACAACCTTCCCATCTGAGGAGCACAGAGGTGAAATCACTTCATGACTGGGCTATCTCCTGGACAAAACCAATAGCTCTTCCAGAGGATGAACTAGCTCTTCTTTGTTTTGAGACCTCCCACTTTAGCCCAGGAACTAGAGGATTAACAATGTGAATGGGAGGTGAGATATACTTCAAGTTAGTTTTCCAAATACAAGAAGGATTGAGTCTCTCCTAGAAGTATTGATAGATTGCACAACCTTCCTTGGCCTATATGTGCCTATATTCCTATATATGTGCCTACATATGTGCCTACATATTGTACCTATTCCTTGCCTATATGTGGCACCATAGGAAATAGAGATTTTTCTATTCCTTGGGGAAAAGGCTCATGTTCCTTTCACTTGACCAAGATGTGAACACTGTTGTCTCCATGCAGTCAACGAAGCAAAGAAGCTCCTGTACAAGGTGCTTTAGTGCCCTCAGTGTTGCTTTCCTCTTGTCACCAAACATACAGCAAGTCTTTGGCAGATCAGTTCCTGCCTAAGGGAAAGTGATCAAGGCATAGCATACTGCCTGCTGCTGATTGCACAGATTCACACTTTGGGTGGACAGGATCAAGCTTTAAAAGCCTAGCCACTACTCATTAAAATAAATTAATAAATAAATAAGTAAAATAAAAAGGCTAACAACCACAGTGCACTCTCAAGTGCCACACTGGAACTCATCAAAATGTTGGAATTTCTGATATTACTGCAAATTGCAATCTTCTACTGTTAAGAGCTATATGAAAAACCCTTCATAAATTTTAATTACAAAGTGTACTGAATACAAGACAGACTGAAATGATACAAATATGTGAAGGCATTTGGTCCAGCCTTCTGAGGAAGGGTGATTACAAAAGTTTAAAAAGTTCAGGCTAGCACTGAAATTCTAGGAAAACAAAACCAAAAAAATAGAGTAAAATTTAGTATGTGGGTCTTTTAAAGGCACTTACCAAATATCATTATTTCTCAGCAACACATGTTTGTGAAGTCTTTGTGACCTGACAGATATTTTTGAAGTCTGCACTGCCATGCAGACATTTCATGAACGGTCATGAAATTTGTGCAGAATAAGAAATCTCCAGTTATTACCTTGTCTTTGCACAACAAAAGCATGAGTAAGAACCAAAGTACTTGGCATCTTGGTTAGATGTTGAGTTAGGAACTCAAACCTTGTAGTTACAAGCATTTCAGGGAACTCAGCATGAGCAGTAAGAAGAAAATTAAAGACTTTGAAGAGCTCCTACATATTAAGCAGAAGAGAGAAGAGGGGAAGGAGAAAGAGAGGGACTAGGACCAAAAATATATCTCCAGTTCATGAAGACATGAGGAGCTGAGGACTCAAATGATTCTCTACACTGTAAAGGCCTATAGCTGATAAATTTCACGTCTCTCTGTTGCTACTGCTCTCCTCTTTCATTGAACTAGTCATTTAATTGTGGAAGGCATTCAGGTTAGTCAAGCAAGATTTCCCCTTCATAACTTCTCACAGTCATCTTCTTGTCCTTCATATGTTTGAAAATGGTTTCCAGGACTACCTGCTCCATTACCAACACAGAGATTGACATGACGCTGACCAACTTGTAGCTATCCAAATCCTCCTTCTTGTCCTTCTTGAAGTGACTTTTGCCTTCTTCCATACATGGAGCATGGACACAGCTATTCATGCTTCCATACATTTAGCATGAACACAAACAGATTCACCTCATCATTTTGGGCACACTACTAGTACTGTCGTAAATAGGGCAGTGCAAATCAACACCATGAGACTGAATTATCAAAATCAAACATAATTTGTCAAAATAGAATTTGTAGAATTGTGTTTCAAATTTAAGATGCATTGTTTGATTTGCTTTTTTTTTTACATTTTCACAAAAAAATTAGATGATGCTTTGATTGTTCATTAGAACGCCTACCTATTAACACTGAAATGCATCACAAATGTATTTTAAATATCCCTTCAATTTAGCCTTAGAAAGTTCAATATAAAAGTGTCCTGAACACAGAAAAGAGCATTATTAAAACCCACAGCTAAGCCAAGAGTTGTGTTTTCTTTAAAAGGCTATGTTTGATCAACAAGCTGCCAATCAGAATTGACATAACACCACCCAACGGACTTTAGATCAATAGTCTAATAATCTTCTTCTGTCACAACAATGGCATAGCAAAGTTTTAGAAGGACAGCTTAACAACAAGAAGGTGTTGTTCCATTCTTCATAAGATATCCCAAAGTGATTACAAGGCATACTGAAGTAAAGAGAAGTGACATGGTGATTCCCATGAAACAACAAAGAAGAAATGTAATGGACTCTTAAAAGTCACAACGACCAGTCTTGATCAAAAAGATAGCTACCTATAACAAACAAGGAAAACAGATCATCTGGTTGAGTTTATAGAAAGATGGATGTCTTCTTCCAGATGGAATTCTAGATATAACTCAAAAGGATCTATTAGGAAAAGTCTTTGAATTCACATCTAGTAAATATGTGGCTTAATTTGTTAACATTAATTTTGTGTTTTATACAGTAAATGTGAGGAGGCATAGGCTCAAACAATTATAAGTTTTCCGAGACAGAACTGATGACTTCTAGATGATAGTCTGCGCAACAGAGGTGAAAAGACATCCAAATAAATTGGACTGCAGCTGCTAAGATGGACCAGAAAGGTCTACAAAATAAGACCTCTGAGGGAAGCTATGGAAAAAATACATGTACCACAGACAGGGCTCTGAGTCTGCAGCCTGAGAGCATGAGCTGAAGGAGTTTTTTCAACTGCTCTAGAAAGTCACAGCAAAGGACAGATATGCAAGGAACGTCCTTGCTAGCACTTCCAGCTTCATCATTGGGGAAGCAACTAGAAAGTGAACAGACCCATTCACCTGAAAGACAAAATGTTCAGAGGAGATGCAATAATAAACAAGCTGAAAGAATGTAGGGTCAAGCCAAACCAACTTGCACCGAATGCAGCTGTTATCGTCAGCATAAAGCACATGCCTAACAAGATGGCTGTTGCCATGGTTGATGCAAGTGAGAGTGGAGGAACTGATTGTATTAAGGCTCTAAAACCTTAGAGCAGCAGAAACAGCAGGTAAGTGTTCAAGTGACAGTCAAAAACCTATTTGCCTCCTTTCTGACTATTACCTATCACCCATATTCTCAGCTCCTCATTTGCTATTGCTTCTCTAAATTTATCAGATCCATAATTAAGGCTCCTCAATGTTGCTGGGATTTCAACAATAACTGACTGGAGGCAGCTCAGAGCATCCAGCATAAAGGAGAAGACTCAGAGCTCCTGGAGGAAAATTACATCTACAGTAATAAAGGTGATACTTGGAAGGAAAGAGTAGACAAGCACTCTCTAGTGGGGAAGAGATGACATGGACAGATGTTGATAACCAGGGCTCTCGAGGACTAAATTTATACCTATCAGTCAGTAGATAATAATGCTTTCAGGACCCCTGTCCCAAAAGAGTTGAGAACTTGCAGGTGGATGTCTCTCCCTGGGCATTTTAACAGCAGTGCCTTTCAGTGTCTAGAAAGAGCCATTAGGACTGGCTTTTCATATCATTGCTCTCCATTCTGCCAACTCTTGCCTAATGCTTTGGTTCTAAGTTCCTAAGGATAATCTTTGTGCACAGAGCCCAACCACTGTTGGGCTCCTAAGTGCTATATGTGTGTGAATATATGGAAAGCCCACAGAGATACAAGAGCAGACTTCCCCTCTCCAGGAGCCTTATTTCATTGACCCAGTAATGGAAAGTCATACACAGTAGTTTAAACTGTCACAGCTCAGACTGAGGTGAAAGGCTTAAGCAAGCAAGCACAAACACCATCTGCAAATCTCAGAGGTCTCCTCTATCAAACTCAGCCTCCCTCCTCTGTGTAAGCCCTCTTCTTTCTGACTGGTCTAATCCAAAGCCAGCCTAACACATCCTTTACTCCAGAGATATATTGTTCCCTTAAAATGCACTGAAAAATCCCTCTGCACTTTTTCTTGCTTTCTCTAAGCTCGTTTACTTTTATTTAGTAAATCCTCTGCTTTTGCACTGAGCTTCCTGTTCTCTTGAAAATTATTTGGAGCTTCCTTATTGTCTTCAGTGAAAGGATCATGGGTGCCTATTCAAATAGGTTTTCTGATTGGGAGATGATTAAATATTTAAGCAATTCTAGATAGAATATTCATTTTCAGAGCCTTCGTATGGCCCATCTAATTAAAGCTGAATGATTTCTCTGTGGATAAGTCCTCTTATGTGAGTAACAAGGAGCACACAGTTAAGGATAAATAATTCTTCTAGGTTATCTGAAATGTGGACCCATTAGTAAATAATATAATAATGAGCTGATTAGAAAAAAATACTCTTGAAGAAATAATGTCTCTTGGGAAAAGGAATGACTTAGATTATAGAGATTAAATTTGATGTTTATAAATGTTTTTG
>JAVCKT010000691.1:0-11675 GCA_032273925.1 Rhynchotus rufescens | reverse complement strand
GCTAGAAACATTTGTGCTTTCTCAAGGAGGTTGAGTCATCCAAATTTATAAAACATCACTGTGGTACTGCCTGGCAGTTTTTGTTTCTGCTGCAGAAATCTCCTCCAAAACATCTTTTACATATTAAATGTGAATTAAAAACTAACCTCATTAAGCAGTGAATTGAAGAGAGGGACAAGTAATTACTTTGTACCTGTGTTAATTTATCATAGCATGATAACTGGCAGGTACAAAAAAAAGAGTAATCATAACATAAGCATTGAGCTTATTGCCACTGAACAGGAAGCTGAGTAGCAACATCAGGACCCAACTGTGTTCTGTAGAGGTGTCTATAGAGATATTTCAACATTAAAAAATAACACATTGGGGAGAGTAATGTTAACTGTTGAGATTGAAGCCAGGGAAACAATTTAGGCTTTTAGACAGTTATATAAGGAGAGTAACAGGTGGAAGGGAGGAAGGGATGATTTCAAATAACCAGAACAACTAGGGCAGAGGAGGGAGTGAATGAGTAGGAAGGGGAAGATCAGATAGAGCGTGTTGGAAACTGTTACCTTTTCATGTATACATGTTTCTTATTTTCACTTTACAGGCAACCTGTAATTGCTTGAAGGGATATTCTGGAGATGGCAAAAAGTGCACATATATCAGTCTGTGTTCACAGGTAGGAATCATTTTAAGGAAAGCATTTAAACTCTTAATATAGCCATTACATTTTGGGTATTGGCATGCATTCAGAACTCATGATTATCCCCTCTAAGGCAGAATCAAAAAATTAGCTAAGCTCACTTCTGGTTCAGCATATACTTTAGTGCTGTCACTATTTTAGAAACCCAGCATGCTATCAGGGCTTTTCCTAATCAGAGCCTGATGTCATACAAGTCAGGATTGTGACTTATCACTTAGAAAAACAACAACTTCAGATCAGATCTAAAGAGAAATACATTCATCCATAATAGTTAAGTATAACTCCTGTCTTACCAGATTTTTTTTTGTCATTACTAGAATTCATATAAAATGTTATTATCTATATTATCTATATTATCTATATTATCTATATTAGAGTTTGGGACCTAGGGGGCTTACCAACATTTTAGTTAATATGAGAAGAAATGCAGGGGGTTTTGATAAGACAGAGTTTTGACAGGATACAGTTACAGAGCCTGATTCAAAGGATAAAGCAGAGGAGAAATGTTATCTATTACACATAGTACTAATGCCAAAAAAAAAAAAAAAAGTTGTTGACTCTCGGTGGTCAGTTCCAGCTATTATAGGAGTCAGGAGTTTGATAACCAAGAGAAAACTCAACTTACTGACAGTATTAGATGTGGACTAGGGAGGTAGTCCATGTGTGTGATTTGGCATCCTAAAAATCAGATGTTAGCGTATACCTCCCCCTGTGTCTGAACTATTTATGATCAAATCACAGTATCAAGTCCTAACACTGACAGGTTATTACTAATGAAATCTATTCCCTGGGCAAAGAATTCCCGTGGGGACTTAGCACTTCTAGAATCCCTGGAGCAGATATTTTTGCCAGTGGTCCCAGCCCAGACATGCTTACCTGGGGCAATCCTATTGCGCAAATGAAAACAGGAGCCTCATGGCACCTATGGTTGTGCACAGGCTGCTCTGGGGCATTTCCCAACATATCCTTGTGTACACATTGCACAGGATAGCTGCAGAATCACAGAATGGTTGAGATTGAAATGGATCTCTAGAGATCACCTAGTCTAACCCCACTGCTCAAGCAGGGACACCTACAGCAGGTTGCAACTACAGCTACATGACAAACCGAGGCACAGAACAGGGTTCTCCATACCAGAGAGACAGAGCTGGGCAGGGAGAAAAAAATTAAAACCTTTCTTGAGGAGAAAAAAATAAAACTTTTAAATGTAACAATACCCACCTTTGTGTGTGCTCTGAGCACAGAGACAGTAACTTTCACTCTACCAGCCTGGGCTGCCAATAGGCTTTCTCTAACCTTAAAAGGTTGCAGAGAAAGAAGAGCAAGAGCACTGAAGACAGAAGCTGGAGAAAAGAAAACTCAAAATCATGAGCTGTTGCTTTCTGCTCCAGCCCATCTACCTGGCTGCTTATAGCATTTAAAAGGTGGTTTTGAGAAGTGCCATTGAGAGATCAAAGGCTCGAAACTGCCAGCAAGCCACATAGACCTAGGAACATAAATAGTCAGAAAATACAAACCCACTACTGGCTAGGACTGATTATGGCCTGTCAAGTTAGACCCACTGATAACTCCAAATAGAGCTTTTGTTCCCAACCACTGCCCGAGCTAAAGCATTCCAGCAATGACTGGCTCTTGAAAGGACACCAGGAAACAAGCACATGCAAAGAAAATAAGATGATTTCTCATTTTTTCTTGATTTCCCATGGTTTCCCTTTTTGATCTTGCAAGAATAATGGAGGCTGCAGTGAATTTGCAATCTGTAATGACACTGAGCTGACAGAAAGGACGTGCACCTGCAAACCTAACTACGTCGGGGATGGATTTAAATGTCGAGGCAATATATTCCAGGTAAAACATTACATGTGTTTACTGTTCTTGGTTGTTATTCAGATAGTTATTTAATACAATAATGTTTTGTTGAAACATGTCAGTTCAGTTCTGTCTGAAAAATCAGCGTATCTATCCCACAATTTGCAGTAATATCGATCCAAGAGTTTTGCAAGGAAATTGCAAAATACTCCTAACAATCAGGAAATAATTTAATTGGAGGGAGCTCCTGGAGGTAGTTTGTCCAATATCCTGCTCAAGGTAAAGCCACCTTCACAGTCGGATCATGCTTTTCAGGATTATGTTCAAGAAAAAATAGTTTATACTAGATACTGCATTCACAAAGGTACAGTAATCTGAGTATAAAAGTGAATGTGCATATGGTCCTTCATTCAACATCAACTGGCTTTGTAAAACAAAACTATGAAACAAAAACAGCACTGGAAGGTATAATATTTGATGATTTATACTGCCAACTTAAAGTTTGCAACACATTCACAACTTGATTTTCAGAGAATCCTAGCATTTTGCTTCAAAAATCAGACCCTTTGAAAGTACTTCAAGATTAGCATCCACATTTTTAAAATACTTTCCTAATATGATTTTCCATTACAGTATCTTTGGTATACAAAAATAGAAAAATGCATTTTCCTGTAACAGCTTCAACTTTCCAGTACTGACAATCCAGTTACGGGGTTGTTTCATGATATCTTCTTAACAAAAACATAACTTCAAGAGAAAAAGAAAAACTAAAATGATGGATAATTCTTATGAAAGCAATACTACAGAGTTAGCACTGATATTTTTAGACTTCAAAGACAACTGGAATGTGACAGAGCAAGGTAAGAAACGAGCAACAGGAACAGTGCAGATGAACAGCTTTTAGATGGATCATTTTTCTTCTAGGCAAAAAATCCCAATCATGAAACTTCTCCCTTTTCAAAGCACTGCATTTTTATTCCACTAACATTGCTCTGGATTTGCAGCACAGTTACAAAGTCTTGTTCTTGATTGCAGGAACTTTTAAGGGACTTCAGAACATCTAGGTTTTATTCTCACCTAGAGGTAAGAAAACCTTGAGGAACTGGTTTTAGGGGGTTGGTTGTTTATTTTTCTCTTGAAGGCATGGTGGCAAATGAGCAGAGATTCAGTTTGTGCCTAGCATCCTTCAACTTAATGCCCAGGAGAGAACAGCCCTCTTCACCCTTCCTATGCTTATTACTGGCCAAGAACGTTCCCCTTACTCTCTTGCTTATTATTGCACAGAAAATGAAAATTTGACTTCTAAATTGAAAGAAAAAAAACACAAAAATCTTTCATCTTATGTCTACACAGAGCAGCGACAGATAAGCTGAGAAAGAAAGTCCACCCATTAGGAGAACATTCCTCTCACTCGGGCAATTCAGGAAAATAAACTAATCACGCAGCAGTATTACGGCTGCGAACACAACTTTAAGTCCCATAGGGTCATCTGCATTTGACAGGTTTAGTCTGTTCACTGGGTGATATTTGTATTAGTAACTTATTACTGCTTTCTTTCTTAAATTTTCCAGGCCTTATCTATCACGGAAATTTCAGGCCCTGGCCCTTTCACTCTATTTGTACCTCGTACAGATATATTAAACACTGACCTCCGAGTAAGT
The DNA here is from genome assembly GCA_032273925.1 of Rhynchotus rufescens. Lineage (NCBI taxonomy): Eukaryota > Metazoa > Chordata > Aves > Tinamiformes > Tinamidae > Rhynchotus > Rhynchotus rufescens. The sequence goes on along the minus strand of JAVCKT010000691.1, from coordinate 7,517 downwards.
AAAGAAGTAGCCACAGGCTTTCTGCAAGCCACGCATGAATTTTTGGATTGAGATGCCTTGCTTGCAAGCTCTGCAATTCCTCCTCTTTGTGTTGTAGGTTAAAGACTGGCTTGTCAGGGGAACAATGGCTCAAGTCCTTCGGTACCATGTGGTGGCTTGTGCCAGTCTATTGTATAATGACCTGACAACAATTTCAAATGTCACTTCTCTCCAAGGGGACCCTATACAGATCAGCTATTCTCAGGTAACAGAGCAGTGAAGAGCTAGCAATCAGAATAAAGCTGTCTGCTTTAGCTTTATTTAAAATCAACTTTATTTAAATAATCACCTTCATTCTTTGATGCCAAAAAAAAAAAAAAAAGTAAAATAGAATTTTAAAAGGACTGCCCATTCAGCTGAAAAATTAAGCACTTCATATCTGCTGTGCTAAGACTGTAATTGCATGTTCCCTGTTTAGATATGTTATTTTATACTCTGACTGCAGCTTAATAAGCATGAGCAGAGTTTGAATGGACTAAGGGCAATTTATTAAAACTGAGGCTACAACTTGTTGCAGAGAGCAGTGAGTTCACCATATAAAAGAAATTTGGTATCAGCTTCACTCACAAATTTTTTTTGGTACCTTTCAGAACTCCGTGTATTTGAACAATAAAGCTAGAATTATCTCCAGTGATGCCGTTGGCACAAATGGCGTGATCCATATCATAAATCAAATTCTGGTTCCAGCACAGATGCAGGAATTTCCCTCAAGTACTAAGAAGGTAGGTACAGCTCATTACACATGCTTTCTGAAGTGCTCAGGCTCCATCATTCTTATCTTGGGATGTTTTCCACATTTAGTGGTAGGTATATGTAACACACACAGCAGTGATGCTATAAACCATTATACAAGCATAATTAGATGTTGCTGAATAAATATCAGTATATTTAGAATTCAAAAAATCATTTAATTATTACATTTATACTAAGAACATAATCAGAGGACTTCCACACAGAGCTTTTACAGTGACTTTGATTTAATAACAGTGACTTACGAGGGAAACACAAACTAATATCTTGTTTTTTAAATGCCTATTTTATGTATTTATTGGATAAATCTATTGCATATTTCTTTCTTTCTTTGCAGGAAAGCCTCAAAATGGTTGCAGCCAAACATGGATACATCCTGTTCAGCAACTTGTTGGAGGTAAGAATAACACATGAGCAGCCACTGGCACAGGTTTTAAACACGTTTTAGATGAAAGCTCAGACTTGGCATGCAGCATCACTGACTGGTGCTCAGTAGTTTCAGAGGGCTTGCAACCAGATATGTCACAAACCTGGTCTTCATGCACTCCCTGTCCCACTAGGATGGGCATCAAGCAGACCTGCCATGAACTGTTCTCTCCTGGTTCAGCTCCAACCTACTGGTTGCCAGGACTATGTGGCCAAGATTTGACCCAAGCACAACTCCTCAAGCCCAAAGCTAGGCCTGCAGCATAATTTTTAGTGGCCAATCCCATGTACCAAACCACTTTTGAGAATTTGGCCATGGAACTGAACTTTGGCAGCTCAACTTAGGCATCTCTTTTTTTAAAATCAGCACTTGGATGTTATCAACCAAGGAAGCTATCAGGGCATTTGTCACTATAACATCCCATCCACTGAACTCCCATTATAATGGGCATTCATCTCTTAGGGTCAACATCATTTTAGAGGGACAATTAGTTCCACTTCTCTTTTTTACTCCCTTTTTTTTTTCTTTGCCGGTGCTGCAGAACAACAACTTGCTCAGTCTGATCAGTGATCCCCTTCACACACCCGTCACGCTCTTCTGGCCCACGGATGCAGCTATCAGAGGCCTCCCACAGGAGCAGCAGGACTTCCTGTTCAAGAAGTCCAATACAGACAAACTGGTGCAGTACCTCAAATACCATATCATCCGAGATGCCAAGGTAAAGCTCTTGATTTTTTTTTTAGATGCATCACCAAGGCTAAGACACACAAGACCAAATGCACATCCTCTGTTCTCTTCCCAGGTGTTAGCCTACCAGCTCCCTCTCTACAGGGTGCTGAAAACCGTGCAGGGCTCCAACCTCAGCATTAGCTGCGGGGATAACAGGGATATTGTAAGTGTTTGCCTTGTCATCATATTTAACCCTAGCCCCTTTGACACTGTCTACTCGGACAGACTCCACAGTGCATATGTAGAAGACGCCAATGGTCCCCAGAATTATTTGGTCTTTGCCAGTCAATGCTAACAGTTTTCAAACCCAGGTCAGTCACTCTAAAGAATTCAGCAGGCTAATTGGGCAAATAAGACTTTTTGAAGACATCATTTTCTCTCCTTTAAGATTTTTTCAAAATAGCTCTCAGAAGTTACTGCAAAAGACAAAAAAACAGCACATTTGAACTTTTCTTTCAATGACATACACAATGAGAGAAACCTCATGAATGCAGTATTTGCACACAAGTTCTGGTTTGGAAGTACTTATGCACTAACATGCAGGTGTGTAACACTGACATGCAATCTAATCTGTTAAACCAGAACAGCAGCATGTTTTTCTGTGTGGGGTATAATCCTCACGTTCTCTGACTGGCATCCAGCTCTGAAAATGAGCCCAAACTAATAAAATATACATAATACAGACATACCTACAGACAAGGCACAAGTGTGCTCCCTGTTCTTTCGGAAAGGAATCTGCTATCAGTGATGTTACAGAGCCCTGAGTTGCAAGTTAAAAAAACACAACCAGTCCCCAAATTGATTTCCAGCCCCTGCAGCCATCGAAGTTATCTACAGGGTAGTTTGACGCACCATTTTACATAGGGAGCTTTCATACACTTCATAATTGCCATTCAAAATCTGGATTTGGTTTGACTTCAAGGAAAACTGACTCTTGATTTGTTACATCTTCCCTCTCTTGTCCCAACTTTCAGGGTGACCTTTTCCTGAATGACAGGAAGTGCAAGATAGTGCAGCGGCAGCTGGAATTCGATGGAGGTATCGCGTATGGCATCGACTGCCTGCTGATGGACCCCAGCCTGGGAGGGCGCTGCGACAGCTTTATCACTGTGGATGTGCTGGTCAGTCTAGCATTTGGTTCCCCTGGTGAAGTCATGGCCTGTGGGCCAAACCTTGTCCTTAAAAAAAAAATCAGAGACAAGAGCCACAACAGCTTCAGGACTACAGAGATAAGTCCTGTCACCTCAGGGAGCCTTCAGTTGCTGTTTTCTATTTGCCACGTTGGCCAAAGCACAGGTTAAAAACAAGTGCATGCCTGAAAGATGTGCAGAGATAATCTGAGGAACATAGGGGAAAAGTGGTCTCCTTTTATGAGCAACTTAGCTAGCTCTCACCAGATTTCAGCATTTTTTCCATGCCAGAATAGTACTTTACAACATAAGCATGAATTTTTCCAGTCTGCTTTTGAATAATGCATATTCATCCCATATGTTTGGTCATAAAGACTAAAAGGAAGAGTATTACCATTCCAGCTATACAAAGCATTAAGGACCCCAAACCGCAACTGCCTAGCTCTTAAGCCAGGTGTTTAGTGTTTCACATATGTGCTCTTACAGAAATATGTTTTAAAGCACCTCAATATGCATTCTCAGTATGGAGGAAGTTTCCTACATAGACTTTGATGTCTCCTATAAAGAGGAAGACTTGAAAACACAATACACAAAAGGCATCCATGCAATATCAGCATATTGGTACCTAGAACGAGAAGGAAGCTTTCTACAATTCGTTTTGTCTCATGGTTTGTTAAATGAAGTGAAATAGCCATTATTTCTAAACATCTGGTCAGCTTTTCCTGATAATTGACTGTTCCAGTTTTCCAAATTAGACTTTCAAATCTGATTTGACCAGCCTCAATACTTGTTTGGAGACTCTTCACCATTGCCTTTCCCTAATTGTTAAACAGGCAGCAAATTTATTCTTCCACAGCTTTTATTCTCATGCTAATTTCAATTCTTACATTTCACTTCTGTAAATCAATGCAACTATTTGTCATTTCCTTTTACTCATTCTTTAAAGTTCTTATAATCTGTATTAGGAGTACTATGTCACATTCTTTTCTGCTCCTATTTACTACTCACATAAAACACATACTCTTGGACATTTCAAATAACCTTTTGTTATTATTAATACAAGTTTTTTTGTCTTTTCTCCACTTGCTACAACAGGGGAATTGCATTAGCTGTTTCAGTAGTTTTAAGTGCCCTCCAGGGACAAAAGCAAAGGTAATTTGTTAAAATCTTTCATTTAAGGTGTCTGTATTTCACATACTCATAAACTAGAATATGTTTCTTCCACAAACTCAGAAAAAAAAGGAAACAGTGAAACCACACAGTTAAAAGAAACCATAAAACCTCTGTGCCAAAGCTTTCCCTTGGTGACTGCACACATCCTGGTAATGGGAGACTTATCAGATGCTCCCACCACATCCACAGAAGCAGGTGCTTCAGCTGACTTTGGAGCAGCCTCTCCTTCCTCGTAAATAGTGCTCACGAAGAAGCACCATTACTGAAAAAACACCAAAGAAGGAGAAAGCAATGCTTTCGTATCTGCACTTTTCATACATCAGAGAAATTCTGAGCACTTGCAACATCTGTTGATGCCTCAAGCAACTTTTTGCTAACATTAGATCTTACGTGTCCTTGAGGTATCCTAGGATCTTTGGGATAAAAGCCTTGAGTAGCTCCAGGTATTGCCAGTATCCATACTCATTCCAACAATAAAATTAGCTTTGAAACCAGTTGCTGTAGTTCTGCCGACTGGTCTGCGAGCAGAGAAAGTAACAAGTCCTGGTCACACTGGGATTTGGGTCCCCAGCTCCCCAACCACAGTGATCCCAGCCTCTCATCAGGAGCCCACTGAAGCTGTTCAGTTGCTGCTTTTGGAAGTAGTTTTTTGGCTTTCCCTTAGCTGAAGCAGCACCACTGTTTTTGCCCAAACCTAATCATTACCAATCAAAACCAACACAGAATGAAGTTGCTCAAGTCTTGTTCCGTTGGGACAGGAGGCTAGAGGAGTTTAAATCTCCATTTACCTGTTAGCCTTCTAGAAAGATATCCATAGGCTTCCAGAAAGATATCCATAGTCATATGAAGCCTCAAGAAATAGCATACTCCCCTATGCCCAGAATTGCTTTCCCCTTCTCCAGTATTCCCACTCCTGCCCTAATGGCAGCTCAAATGTGTATGAAGTAGATGCTGAAGGCCCACAAATTACTTTGTTATATTAATAAATAAATAATAAATAAAAAATCAGTATTGACTTTCCTGGAAGAACAAGCAGCTCATCAGATGTTAAGCGAGCATCTGGGACTTTCTGGCAACAACTGTTTACTGGTTTGTTTAATCTACATCAGTAATAACACAGTGAGTAAAAAAATTAAAAAAAGAAATAAAGACTCCACAGGGCATTTATCTTACGATGTTTTTCTCCCTTCCTGTGCTGGAACATGCAATACCCAGGGAGGGATTTACAGATGTACGTATGAATCCTTCGGGCTCCGAAGAAATGGCTGCCACAGGAATTGTTCCATGGTAGTCCAAACTGCAAAGTGCTGCAAGGGTTACTTTGGGCGAGACTGCCAAGGTAGGATTTATCTGCTACAAGTTGCTATCCTCTTAATGCTCAGCTAACAGGAAGGGAAGGCTGCTGCTGCTTAAGAGTTGATAGTTGAAAGAGGGAATAAGGAATAGCTGCGGAAAATGCATCTTTGCAGTAATCACTGATTTTGAATCAGGAGTTGCATGATCTACAAAGGAAGAGGGAGTCTTTATGGAAAAAAAAAAAAAGAGAGATTATGGAAAGTTGTACTATGTGGTCCGCAAAAAGAAACATGAATACAGACTAGCTGGAAAACAGGGATTGTGTTGCAAGAACTCAAGTACACAAAAAATATTGTGTACTTGCCCCCTTGTTACACAGGATGGCTCAGCCACAGTCTGGACCCAAAGTAAGAGCAAAGTGCTTAGGGAGATCCCAGTGTAGGTATCTGCTAGCAGACTGATTTAAGCACATCCAGCCATGCCAGCTCCGTCTTGGTCCAGATTTCATGAACAAGAACTAGGCACATGCTGGTCTCAAACATTTTTGTCCAGCCTGAGCTACTCTTCCAGCCTGGGGGTAACCAGCACTCACCAGGACTTACCCTGGCAGAGTGCTGGTGTGAAGACATGCAATTGGGCCTGATTTGAGCAGGAGCTACGGATTGCTGATGGTGCACACATCTCCCAGAGGTCTGAATAAGTAGGCCATAGGTAATGGCTCTCAATACCTAGGGTTGGGAGAGTCCACTACATCTTTCTGCTAAGATTTGTAAAAGCATCTGAATGCATTAGGAGCATGAACTTGCACTCAGAAGTGTCACAACTGCTTTTACAGACCCTAACCAAGATGCATAATGCATAAGATACATAAAAAAAAATGTATAAGCATTTCAGTGTTCAAGGCTTTTACAGAATAATGAATTGTGACAACAAAAATATGCATTTGAGCTCATAAGTCACTTTTCTGACTTTCAGCTTGCCCAGGTGGGCCAGAGACCCCATGCAATAACCACGGCTCCTGCGACGACGGGTACACAGGGACAGGAGAGTGCAGCTGTGACAGTGGCTTCAATGGGACTTCATGTGAGCTCTGCTTGCCAGGCAGATATGGCTCTGATTGCAGACGTACGTTGAAGTTTTGCTTCTGTACTATTTCCCATTACAAACCCAAACTTTTGGTGGTTTTAAGTAGACCAAGAAAAGCAGCTCCATTTTATCATTTACATTTCTCCTGAGCTCTTCCTCACACTGTGAGATGGCACAAGGTCTCAGAAAAGAGATCTCCCAAAAGGGAGGTGGAGAAGGTAGCGAGGACAGAAGCTTTAGTTAACCTTTAGTGCAAGGCTCCTCCTGTTACTTAAATACAATACATAAACATGAAAAACAGCAGTCAACAAATCTTTTCAGCTACAGCACAACCTTTTACTCCATTCCAGGAAAGGACAAGACAATATCTTACCAGCGTGGTTTTTAGAGGAATGCAAGAGGAGATAACCAATGAAGGAATGAAAAGATGATGGTAGCCTGTGAAGAGGGTCAACAGCCTAGAAGTTGCTCACATAACCCCCTTCTCTGTGGTTGTGAGCATAATCTATGTGGAACAAGCCTCGTATTTCCTCAGAGGGGTTAATATCACCCTTTATTTTGAATATTTTTCCAGTGTAAAACTCTGATGGCCAGCTATAGTCTTAACTCTTCCATCTTAACACTGCATACACCAGTAGTGCCCACGAGCACATTCAGTTGTGGATTAGAGGCTGGATAGTCTTAGAGCAGAGGCAAGGCACCACATACCAGCACATAAAATTACCTTTACCTTCAGTTATCCATTTTACAGCACACCATAGCACAAACTCCACTTGAGCTGCTAGTCTGAAACCTAGTTATGGTACTTAACAGAGGAAGGTCTTACAGGCCCTTCCTTTTAATGCATGCTTATACTAGCCATAAATTAAGTAACTGGGCTATATGAA